>DWKO01000101.1:0-10794 GCA_018249515.1 Euriphellus phraxanor
CTAAGGCTAGGTTGAGGGGAGAGCTGTGCTCAACAATGGGATAGCAATGGGTCGAAGATGAAACGTTTCTAAAGGATATAATCTGTTCAATAACAAAATACTACTTGATTGTGTAATCTAAAAATTCGATAAAATCAACTTGAAGTGTACAGCCCGACTTCGAAGTAAAGTTTATGTTATGGCCCGCCCGCTGAGAGAATGCGTTCCTTACGGTCATGTGCGAATCAACGATCTAACTTTGAAATGAAGATAAATGGCGTAAAATTTACAATACAAATGCTACTATCGTTTATTTTCCTTATAAACGCAAAGTATTATTAAAAACATTATCATTATCCCAAATCACCACAAATGAAATAGTTTTGCGCTAAACTATACTAATATTATAAAGAGGAAAGATTTGTATGTATGTTTGTAACGAATTGGCTCAAAAACTATTGGACCGATTGCAAAAACTCTTTCACCATTTGAATGCTAAATTATCACTGATTAATATAGGCTATATTAATTACAGGATTTAAGAAATTAAAAAATAAATGTCCATCCGTGCGAAGCCGGGACGGGCCGCTAGTGTTAAATAAATAAGAAAACCATATAATTTAAACACTTACTGAATTGTCCCAAGGTTACATCAAAAATCAAAATTAAATAAATGAAGAACACAATGTTAATAATATACAACAGTTAAGTTTTTAGCCTATCTGAGCTCAAAACAAAAGCGGCGCAACCACCGCAATACTTCTTCACCATTCGACATTCGTGATGTTCCTGTTAAAAGAACCCTGAGAAAAAGACGTCAAAGGATGACTGGGCAAGGACAAAAGAGTTTATTAGAAACACTTAGAATGAGATATCAGAATTAATAAAATGATTGATAATAATTGTACATGTAGACGAAAATGATAACGAAGACATTACTTCCTCCACCAAATCGGAGTCTAAATAAATTTGTTTGACTTGACCCAGTTCCAAGTATTTATCAAAATATATACACTCGACGTCACCGAAATCGTACCTTCCTATAATCCGCTTCGAGCCGTCTTTTTTGTCGTCTGGCTAATATTGAGGTGGCTGCATGAGATAGGTGTGATCTAAAGGTACTTTTAAATACCTTTAAATAATTTCGAAAACAAAATAAATCTCCCGAAAGGGCCTTCAATGAAATATTGTCTAATTACTTGTTAAAAGGCTCATTAACAGCACAATTTTGCAGGGGTATAAAACTAATGGTACAGGTTAAATGTTGATCATTCACTATAGAATCCTTAAAGAGGACACACGTAAAGAGTTCAAACAAGAATCGGTCAAAATGGAAACTGGTCAAGTGCTTGCAATATTGCAATCAAGTAAGCGGCAATGTGATCTTGCTAGGCAACTGAACATAAGCCGCTTTTCCGTTCTATGAGTGTTCCAACAGTTCCAAGAGAGTAGGTTCAAGAGACCGAAAGCAAGGATTTGGGCGAAAACGGCCCACATCCGAGAGAGATGAATGGTTCATTGTGTCGACGTCTATAAACAATCGGTTCCTTAATGCTGTTGAGTTGCAACAGCCGCTCCGAGCAACTTGAGCTCGAAGAACTGTAAGCGTCTCTACTGTTAGAAAATTAAAAAAAACATAACTGACTGCAGACCCAAAATGAACTGCACAGCAACGCAGAGACAGATTGCGGTTTGCCCCGTATGTCAATTGGACGATTGACCAATGGAGGACTGTTCTCTTATCAGATGAGACAAGAGTGTGCCTATTTTGTAACAACAGGCGCAGATGAGTATACAGAAAACAGGGGAAAAGATTCGCTCGAGCATGTATTGAAGAAACTACGGGCGGTCCTTGCATGTTCTGGGGCGGTATGTCCATTGATAGCAAAACCGATCTTGTGTGCGTTTCTCGCTCTACAGGAGCTTCTGTTGCTACAGGAGGCACCAACAAAGGGTCGTTGATTGCTTTTCGGTACATCGAAGAGATTTTAGAAGAGCAGATAGTGGTCTTATGTGCGGTATTTGTCGGCCAGGGACAGGCCATGCATAATAACCTCACCCTCACCCTAATGCATGATAACGCCACACACCACCTTTATTGGTTACCTGGGAGAAGTTGGGATCTTAGTTATGCAGAGGCCAGCGCGAAGTGCAGATTTAAACCCCATTGAGCATCTTTGGGACGAATCAAAACGTCGAGTACAGTCACATAATCCTGCCCCTACTACCCTGCAGGAGCTAAAAGATGCCGTCATGCCATGCCAAAAGGAACAACTTTCCACAAGAATACGTGGTTAATTTGATTAAGTAAATGAAAACCCACATTGACGCGTCATCAACTTACTTAAGGGGATTATCATAATTTTTTTGATTTTTTTAAAATATTAGCCGATTTATCACACATTGTTTAATACTTACATAAGTATCTTGCAAATGATATCCTACACAATCACCTTAATATTACCAAAACAGCAACAGGAGCAGCTCGAAGCAGATTTGCCTTAAAGTGCGATTTTTGTGATGCCAAGTTTATATATTTTATATTAAATATTTCCGAATATTTCTGTGGCGTTTTTATTTTCTTTACGCTAGTTACCTCAGAAATTAGAAGCCATACAAACAAATATTGAAATAAGGATGAAAGAGTAGTATTAGGTTATAATCAGTGACATATGTCAGGATCGCATTCTATCAGCGGCACGACATAAATAACGCATTCATTATGATATTGTGTTATTTGATTTAATAAGAAATAACACAGGTGTTTCTCGTGAGCGTAAGTGTTTTCTTTTTTTTCAATTTGAAGGAAATAATCTAGTCTAGTCTAGTTCATTTATGGACGTTAGATACGTCATTCTATATGTCAGAAAAAGGCTACAGACTAACCGAAAAATGCTAAATAAGGTTCTATAGTTTTCTGTATGCGCTAAAGGTCAAGTTCAATGTTTTTTTTATGTTGTTATGTTACTAAGATTACTCGCAGTACTAATTGTAACTAATTGGGTAATTAAAATGCTATTATGTCGGGCTATGTCTCAATTTAGCCCCATTTTACGAAACCTGAAAATTTCTTTCCTAACCTTTCCTTAAATCCTCAAAATAAATTTTATTTATTTTTTAGGATTTAAGGACAAATGTTTTACAACTGATTTGAATCACGTTTTTTAAATCATTAGTGACATTAGATGTCGGTATTTTTCAATTAAAGCTTATTACATTGTGATGCAATTATATGGTCCTTTCGACTTTATGGCGCCCCTTGTCACCCGGTGCCTAGAGCGAAGGCTCGTCTCGCTCTAATCCCGAGAAAGACTGTGGAGTAAAGCAGATACTATTATGAGACATACGTATCTTCAGCAGCAGCAACATTCCTGTGATTTATTTCATGGGGTCTTGTCGTATTTGGGGTCCGTAACAGATGGGCGGCAGTGACCACTTAACTGAGCCGGGCCTACTCGCTCACTATTATAGCTTGGTATTTCTTGGTATTGCTTTGCTCTGTTTAACTATTGCGTAATATAAAATTGTTTACTGTGTTGCTTTATGGTTTCTTTTGTAATAATATAACACACGTTTATCGTTAACACTCGTGAGTTTTAAGTCAACATTAACCCACACTGTACAGCGACACAACCTAGCCAAGCAGATCGGAATAACAATAAAAAAAAATATATAACAATAATAAATTGATATGAGAAAAACTTTTATGGTTTATATTTTATTGATACAGTATTATAGTAAGTAATAACAGTAAGTAAAGCTACTTAAAACTGCATTGCTATTTTTTGTGTCTCTAATGCTGGATCCAAGTTTGAAAAACGGCTGAATTGATTTTGAGTAAACATTTATTAAGGGTAGACGTGAGCAATTGTATATTTGGAAGCTTTTCCCACGTGTTTCATATATCGTACCCAAACCGTAATTACCAATTTTACTATATTTTTACTAACCCCTCCAAATAAACACTTCATGAATATAATGAAATACACGGCAAGGAATATATAAAATTATTAAGCATATAATAAAATATGTTACTTAGGTAATTGGCAGTATATTTATATCATCTATGTAAATAAAAGTACAAAAATTTCAACGTAAAAAATGTTATACCCTGTAACTGCTATGGGGATCTACGACGTAGATTACTTCTACGCATTAAACTTGAAAATACAAAAAAGTAAAAACGTCGTTTATATGAACCTACATGAATATTGTAAATAATAATAAATTTATTACAAATAATACTGGTGGCTAGTTGCGGTTTGGTACGCCGAGGACTCCGGGTTTAACCTGGGGCCGTGCAGTATCCATTCATGCAGTATTTATACGGCTTCTCTGGGTATGAGTGTTTATGTCTTTGTGTGTGTTCATGAAACTCACAACACATAGTTTCCAATAATATATGTAGGATTAAGAATAAAAGTATATTTTATAAAAATATTTTTACAATTTGCGTACCGATAAGATACTTTTATATTTATTTTATAAAAGTTACCAAAATAAAATAAAAGCTAGATATATTACTATCACATCTTATTCCTTCTTTTATTAAATTTATTCGTTGTACAGGAAATATTCAGAACGGCTAATAATTTGTTTATTACAATATGTCATAGTAATAAATAAAAAACTAAATAACTTCAATGACTACAGGTGTACTACACCATAATAAATTTAACTCTGCGCAAAGTAACGATGAACAGTGTAAAATATCAGTTTATATAGAATTTAATGTGTTGTGGATCTTTATAAACTGTTTGGATCCACATTCAGAACTTCCTTCAAAACTATTTAAAAGACACTTGGGTCTATTATTGTCGTCTTAGCGCGATCAATCAATCACCTGGGGCGCGAGGCGGGCGCGTTGGGCGGCGGTGGGCGGGACGCACCTGATGCGCGAGAGCTCCGCGCCGACCGCCGCCAGTCTGCCTCGCGACCGTATCTAACGACCGTCGGCGCGCGCTCGCGCTTGTTCGCGTCACGATGCCGCTGTTTTCAGAACACATTTCGAACATGTATTATGGCGGGTCTCCGTCTTATAGCAGTGCGTCACATAGTTATGGAAGTTCAGTGTCTCCGTATGGTTCGTCTTACAGTGCATCTTATCTTAACCCTGGCGGAAGTTACACCAATCATTCGTCCATCGGGGGATACTCTCGGACACCGTTAACTTCGAGATGGATTACCAGCGGGAGAGCATATTCTCCCATACTCGGTACGATTTCTGAAAGAGGATCTTCGAGTCCCGTAAGGATAAATAGTCCTCGAAGAACTCCAATATCGAACAGATCGTATGTTACTCCAAGCTATACTCCGAGACCGATCAATATAAATACTGCCGACATCGATGTCTCGCGAGATAAGTATAGAAACAAAATAAACAGTACATCTTCGATTGTTAAGACGGCAAAAGCCAGCCCTACTAACAAAAAAGACAGTAGTCCTTTTATGTCTCGTGTTGAAGAAAAACCAGCTACGGGTATAGATTCTTCTCCAGGGAAGCAGCGTACTACGATTAAGCGTGGCCGGACAGTTGTTAGACTACACACGATAAAAAGGAAAGAAAGAGACTCTCCAAGAAAACCAGTTGTAGAGCAACATAACAATGTGGTCGAAAAAGAAGTTGCAAATGCTAATGAAACTCAAAATACAGAAAAACTCGAATCAGGAGAACTAAAATGGAGGGACAAATTAGCCAATGATTTAGTGTATAAAGAAAAGAGGGAAAAGAAAACTCTTGGGGAAAAACTTGTAGAGAAATTTATATTAAAGGATAAAGTAGAATCTGAAAGTGAAATTAATAGTACAGATTTACTTAACAGCCCAGACTTGCTACAGTTACCTTCGTCTCAACCGACTACTGCAATTCGTTCTCCAAGCAAGTCACCAGATCGACGGTGTTCCATGGAACTTTTAGCAGAACAAGCTAGCCTATTAGATTCCTTAATACGAAAAGAAAATCTTAGCATAGCGCCCTTAGACATAAGTAAAGTTGATTCTGAAATTAATCACACTGAAGAATCAGGTTCACAGGCAGAATGTCCTAAAAGAAGAAAAATGTTTGAACAAGGTAACCCCTTAACAATCACAAAATCGGATCATTCCTTACATGAACATCTAAATTCTTTTAAGGACTCAAAAACCTTCACAAAAAGGCGAAGTATTAAAAAATCTTCATCCGGTGGTAGTATTTGTAGGTTAGACTCAATAACAGAATTCCCAAAGGAACTTAGTACGAATGACTTGTCCAGCATCGTCGAGAATCAAAATTCTATTAAAGATGATAAAAAACAGTCAAAACCAAAACCTAAATTGAAAGCAAAGATAACATCGAGCGTCGAAGTATCAGCACCTCCACCAAGTCCACTGAAATTTAAAATTGAAAACGTTACAGTAGAGGAAATACCTAGAACACCTAAAAAAGGAATAATATTTACAAGCGAAGTAGACAATGATGTTCCGGAATCTAATGACACATTACCAACACCTCCTGCTAAAACCAATAATCATAGAAAAAGTTTTAAGTCCAAAAGAAAGTCAAAAGTTCCTACTAAAGCTACTGAAGAACTTTTGTCGCCTGAGCCAGACGATGGCAATTTTTGGAGTAAAATTGGTAAAAGAGAAACAATTTATTTAATGAAAAGAAAAAAGAATTTAGAGGATGCTAGAAAGAAAAGTTCACATGACCTGTTGTGGTTCACGGAAGAAGCCAATTTTAATACAAATACTGAATTAAGTGCAGTAAATACTGGCGAGGCTTATAGTGAGATTAATAATATTCAAAAAGATGAAAAGAGAAATTTGGAACATAACGATGACAAAAAGTTGGAAAGTATACAAATAAAGAATGAAGCTTTTGAAGCTAATTTAATAAATTCTATTATGCACAATAATCTTACTGCTGAACCAATAACACAAATTGAAAATAATATTAAACAAGAAAAATCAAACAACAATGAAAAAGAAAAGTCGTCAAATAAGATTGAAAAAATCAGCGAATCAGAGGAGAAAGACAGTATAGAAGCAAAAAATAATATAAAATTAATTACATTTCACAACAAGGATGAAACAGAAAACTGCACCGGAAATAAACGTAAAGACGAAGAAGTTGTTAAGGAAAAGTATTTAGCTGAAATTAAACCCACTTTAGATGATAAAGTATTAGAGTTTCCTACTGAACAAAACAAAATACAACTTAAGGATCTAGACAACGAATCTCCAGTTGTTGATAGTTCCTCGAATAAAACATCTGTCGTTAAACAAATCTCTGATAAAATCCCTAATAAAATCAGCTTAGTTAGAGAAGACTTAGAAGATGCTAAAAATGAAAGTGAAAAAGGAGCATGTAAAACTGAAGAAGGAGGAAACGTTAATACCGAAGTTCAGAAAAATTCAATCGTGAATGAATTAAAAACAACAGTTACAGATAAAGTCCATAAAACTGAAATAGCTAGTAATTCCAAATCAAAAGAACTAAAAACATCTGTCGAAGAAAAAGTGTTAAAAACGAAAAATATGAAGAATAAAGTGACGTTTTCAGAAGAAAATAAGAGTAAAGTTGAAACGAATAATTCTGCAATAATAAATGAAGAACCTCTTAAGTCTTCATCAAATACCTTAACTAAGGATAATAATGTATTAAACGCAGTGCAAATGCAACGCAACGACACAGCACAACAAATGGAAAAAAGTTCAACGGAAAATAGTCTAAATGAAAAAAATATTAATTCCTTTGTCCCTTCCCAAAACGAATCAATGATATCACCGGAACAAGAGAAGATGAAATGTTTGAAGTCAGAAACTGAAGTAACTCCAACAAATATTACAGACAACAACGAAACAAAACAAATCAGTAATACGAATTTAACGGAATCAATACAAAATATTAGTTCTTTAAAGTTGCAAAAGGGCATTAATGATGTTAAACCGCTGAATTGTAACGTAAATGATAGTACATGTAACGAAAACACACAAGTAGTTAAATCCAAAGTTAATATTAAAACGGAAGAACTTTCTAAAGACAATGAAAATGTTAGTGGTTCTAATAAATCAAATGTTCTGTTACAAACATTAGATTCAAAAACAGATGAAAAAGCTGAGTCTAAACTCGAAACTGATGAAGCTAATAATATGGTTTCACCTACATTCCAAAATATTAAGCAACAAAGTTCAACGGACCTGCAAAAATCTCCGACTAAAATTGAAATAAAGAAAAAATCTGATAAAAGTAACCGGATTATAAACAAAAAAATAGAAAAAAACAAGGTGGATAGTAGCAAAATCAGTGATAAAGCAGTAAAATCTTCTGACACATCTACAGTTGTAGAACTTGAAAACATTCCAAGCAATTGTTGTGAAGAAACGTTGTTACCCAAACCCCCAGTGATAGAAGAGGTTAAGGCTGAACAAGAATTGAAGAAAGACGAGGCCGAAATTCAAAAGGCCAAACCTACAATGGGAGAATTAACTAATGTACCTGAGCCTACTAAAAAACCTGTTAAGCAACAGTTGGCTCCTAAAGTGTTAATTGCGACTCCACGACCTCTTCAAAAGAAAAACAAACAAGTTATCCACTCACCAGATTCTTCAGATACATCAGACGAAGAATCTTCAGACGAGGAAGATACAGAAGAATCAGAATCAAGTGAAAATTCAACGGAATTCTTCGAATGTGAAAACAACACAGATGGTAGAACTTCGACGGGCTCAAACGATTCGGGATTCGATTCTTCGGCACCTAATTCACCCGCGGGATTCGTTTACGTCAAAAAAGGTAATTCAACTCAATCACAACATTTACTACATAAAAAACAGTGCACAGTTAGGGTACACGATAAACACAAACTATTAATATACCCAAAAAGCAATAACTCAACTAACCTGTATAAAGTTTTGGCGAAACTTCCTTAATGTGCACGTAGGCTTTTGCACGGCTTGAGCAATTTAACGTGAATAGGTTCGCATTTTAAGAATATCCCTTCCTTTAGACGTGCAATACGTCGTTATTTGTTTTAGACTGTGATGTTAACTGCCATCGAAAATGTGAAAAATTGACAGCGAATTTATGCGGCGTCAACCAACGTCTTCTAGTCGAAGCCTTGGCATGTAGAAGTGCTTCAAGGAGAGGTAGGTATCCTATATTTGCCTTACTACTTACAAATGTAGTACACTCTATAATGAGTAACTTTATCAAAAACCTTAAAAAAATATTAGTAGTATATGATTTACACGACGATAACAAATCATCCGCTTATGGAAATAATATATTAAAAATGATGAAAACTATATATTATAGAGTAACTTACTCGTAATTACTGAATACCCGAATTTCTAAAAAATAAATAGAATGTAACAAACGTTGAATTATTAATACCTAAATTATGTTTTAAATCAATCACGAGCTTCGACATATTGCAATTACTACGCGAATTTGTTTATGTAGTAGAGTAGTTGTCGCGTGGGTGCCTGATGTGATCGGCAGTGTTGTCTATCTGGATACAAGCCAATCATTCGCTCACCACTCACCTGTACGCGATTGATCGCATAAATTGTGGCCGATGCTTTTAAGAAAGCGTGCGGTCACTGCTAATTTTACAGCATTCTATTTTAATTCTAGGTATCTATTTATATGAAATTATGACGATATAATATATTTTTTTAATTAATCAAAAATTTTTGTAACTTACGTCAACCTTCTAAAGGATTTAGATATTTGAGTTATAAATACTGAGTGAAGAGATTTGACGTTAAAATTCGAGGAAATGTCTATTTATTGATGGACAATAATTAATCGCCTTATGACACATCGAATCCATCAACATCGTCGGCAACTCATCACGCATGAGGAATCGATGCCAGCCCGTGTCTCTGCTCCCGTGACTAAACCAATCGAAAGTTACTATGATCGTCGATTTATTTGGCCGGACTTCAAACGTCACGTATTTTTATCCATCCAGACTTTGGCATTGCTCCGTTGGCCGTTTTGTTTTACGGTGATTTAACGGATTTTACGCCTGTCTAATTTATAACCAATGTTCTTAAAATTAGATTTGTCATAGGAGTAATTTACTCTCAAAATACACGATTCACACGAATATATTCCTAAGTTATTACAATTTTCACAAAGTTTCTCTCCCCTCTTTTATCGTGTATATTTATACAGGATTCAATTTCAAAAAATCTTGCTAGCCACGTGATAAGGTTTGGCGATTATTATAACAATTGTAAATAACATGTAGGCATAAGTAAACAAAGTTATCTACTACTTAAAATATTGGGTACTTATAATTCTGTATAGGTATACAATCTCTTCAAGCCCATTAAAGGGCAAAACCGTAATAAATGTGCTCTACAGGTGGAGACTGTCCCAGCACATCGACAGGAAGCCCTCCAAATGCAACAGATCCTGTCGACTTTTTGGAACAAGGGTTGGGTGAGAATATAATCTTTGTATCTATTGCAATTATACTAGGAACATCCAGAATTAGCCTATACATATCGCGCACTGTTTATGCATTGTTTGTCTACTTTCTCAGAATGTTATATATCAGTCTTTCCTCTTGTTTGCTTATTGTGCTGCCACTAACAATACACACACATATATGACATTAGCTCATAAAAGGTTTCATGTATTAAATAACGTAAGTAAGGTAAGTTTATATTTTGATAATATTTATTACTTCTAAGTAGCTTGAGATATTATTTTGGGATTATGTAAATGGAATAAATGGCCATAAAATATATAGTGCTTCCCGATACAATTGGCAAAATGCAGATTATATTTCGAAAGCATCTATAGATAACGATGTAGAAACT
>DWKO01000102.1:0-10755 GCA_018249515.1 Euriphellus phraxanor
ACTTGAGTTCGAACAATATATATATGAAACTGGACATGCACGGAAAAAAATACGGCAACAGTCCATACTTACTTTTTTTAAAGATAAATTTCAAGCCAAAAGAATAAACTGTACTTCATTATTTTATTTTTTTTACGGCAGGAAAATCCAGGACGGATACCCTCCGCCACAACTGGACTTCATGCCGCCATGATGTCCAGTTTATTTTCTTGATTTTTATTGAGTTTTATTCTTGATATGAAATTTAATAGTGTAAGTCAATTTCATTAAATATTATTAAACATAATTTGAGCTTTTCAAAGCGTCACTGAATATCAGTAGTTATGTATCGAAAATCCGAACTCCAAAGTAATCTAGTGTAATCTACAAGATCTGTCTTCCCATCTGTCACAAACGACACAAGTTAAATAGAATAGTTCTTCCTGTTACCATTAACATTTTTATTTATATTTATTGCAATAATTACGCTGACCTTAATGTTTTGAACTACGGAAGATACGAAATATTTAGATTTTTAAAATGTCTACTAAATTATTATTAATTAGGATATTCAAGTAAATAATTCTATAGGTTATTTTTAAATAAATAAATCCAAGAGCCACCCTTATCATTCCGTGGTATGATGAGCCATTGGTTGTCGTCCAAAGAGTAGAAAATTTTCGCAGAATACATTACCATAAAGCAGGTTAAGACGTTTATGAGAGCGATGTAACAAGGTATTGCTTTGATTCTGAAACATGAATTGACCGCATAAATAAAAGAAAATTATCTTGTCACTTACAATTATCAATCGTATACTACGTTCGGAGTCATTTCGGAAATACTGACATGGAACCCAAAGCGGCGAGAAGAAATCATGACCAGTTGCAATGTAAGGAAGTTTAACGAGGATTTTCTGAAGTGTCCAGCCCAAATTGTGACAGTAAAGTATAAAACACGAATTAAAATGCTTTTACTTTAGACCTAAACTACCCATATTCTGTGATGAACACCAGACTACTCTAGTCTGTTAAATATGCCGGTAAGACATAAGCCTACTCAGGTTTCCTAAACACGCCAAATGCAACAACGAGTTGGCACCACCATATCACCGCTTTGACCATGTTATTTTTTAGAGTACTTACATATGTGTAAAATATACATATCAACGCAAATAGAGGAGATTTGCGTTGATGGTTGACAGTTTGACGTAAATGAGCACTGGTCTTTATTGAGAGACCACGGCTCATTTACTTATGACGTAAGCGTATCGATGCAGCCTGAGACCAGGCCATAGCAGGAAAATTTTCCACGCCGTCCTTTGACCTTCATAACAGAAGCATCAGCGGTGGGAATAAATAGAAATGAACTGTGACGGACCAAAGCTGTTGGAGTCACGGAAGAATGCACCGAAGCATACACGTGGTCAACAAAAGGCGTCGTGACGAACACCGTGGGGTTTTATCCAGAAAGAGTCTGGCACAACCATGCCGTTACGTAACGCCCCTGCGACAGAGTGGTATCCATGGTGGATTTCCCCACGTATAGAGAAAGGGTCGTAGGTTTATCTATTTAACATTCTTATTTATCTATTTAACAAAGTTAGTTCTACTAACACAAGCAAAATGTCTTGTCTCAAGTACTTAGCGAGACCTAGCAGCGCGCTCGGTGTGCGGTACAGCTGCAGCAGTCGATTTAACATCAACACCTGCTTTGTTGTGGTCACTTTAAATCTATTCTCTGAAACACCGTTTGAAACGACAAATATATATGTTGCAAAAAATGCAATTTACTTAAATCAAATGATGTCATTAATATAAACTAATAACTTTTTAAAAGTTATTGACTATTTTATTTGCAAATTTTACCGCTTTTCTGAAGATTCCCAAAAGGATTTTCATAATACTAAATAAACCTTTAATTACTTTCTCGGCGAAATTTCTTAACTGTTACATTTGGATATAATATTTAAAATATGTCCAATGTTCCTTGTAGCTGTAAATTTCTAAAAGTTACACATTGAAGTAATAGAAAATTAATAAATGGGATATTACGAAATGAATCTTTCCAAGGCGACTCCAAAAATTCCAATGGAAGACAAGCGAGCATGTCAATTATAAAAGGACCCTTGAGATAGTGGCCAGTGGTGCTCGAAGGATGGTACACTAAGATGCCCTTCTCATTAAAGTAGCCAACCAGCATTCGTTGAAGCCTAAAAAATAATGAAGCTTTGTGGTACAAAACTTGAACTGATCGTTTAGAGACTATATCAATCATTTTAGATAATAGTTTCGTAATGAAGGTGACAGTTTCCAAACCTCAATATTTCTATAGAGCGTCGTGAGATGTGGGGACAAATATCAAACAGTATGATATAGACCATGTTTCGAATAGACTTAAAAAGTTAATACTATCGAAAATGTTCACTAAAATTACTCTCACGAATAAAAGCTAATCGACAATTTAATCAATGAATTCTAAGCTGGCTATATTACAATCTGATGGAAGACATCAGATTGTAATTTAACCAACTTGTTCGGTTGAAAAATCATCTTGGTTGGTTGAAAAAACAGGTATACAGTTTTCTGCAGCTTTATTGAAGGTTGATTATAACTGTCCATGTACTATGTCGATTATCAATTACGATATAGTTAGTAAGACAGAAGTTTGAACGAATTATATATTACAACGTACACATCGAAATACGCAGCGAAGTCCAGTAGCAGAGCGAGTGAATAGAGCCAAGGCCACTGCAGCACCAGGTAGGTGTAGCTGGGGAACACCATGGCGGACAGCAGCGCGCAAACGGCGCGCAGCCACTCGCAATGGACCAGGTACCGCCCATCGGGGCGGATCGTGAAACGAGGAAAGATGTACCTACAGATACAAGTTCAAAAGGATTCATAAACAAATAAACTGATGTGTAAATAAAGAAACTATAAATCTTTTAAGGGAAATAAGCAAAAATGTCTCGAGTAAGCTAAACGTCAAAACGAATCATAAAGGAAAAGAGACTAAGAAATATTTCCGGGTGAAATATTCAAATTTAATATTTTCAAAGATCGATGAGGTGAACGAGTGACAAACCGATAATGGAGTGAAAATGGAATATAAAGAAAAGATATCATAAGAATGCAGTGAAATGCGTTGTATATTTTAATTGAATTTTCTATGATATATAAACAAATGATATACAAATATTTTGATAGACTTCGACCATACACAAAATAAATGAATGTATGGTCGAGTAAATAACATAACATTTCGAAGTATTTAGAGTATTAAACATTTTAGTTGAACATAAAAGTGGTAACTTTAGTTCGACAAGGGGTGGTCCCACCGCCGCCTTCCTAATCCACCGTGATACAGTGCGTGTTCTCGATTGGAGAGATGTGGTTGCCGGCGTACACTTACAGGCGAGTCCTCAACAGTAGCGCCGCATTTGCATATGACCTCTGATAAAATTTGAAGCTTGTTTTGAGGTTGAATGCTCATGGACTGCACTGACGAGCTTGTAGGAACTCTGGTGTTAATTACACCAGAGGTCCTATAAGCTCGTTTGTTACCCTTATTACATAAAAAAATATTACGGAAACGTACCTTAGAACTGACAGGAAACCCAATTTGTTGAAAGGCTGCAGAAAGGCGGAGTCTTGTTCATATTTTCGGGGGAGACGAAAACGCTCAGTATTGGGCGGAGGGCTTTCGGATTGATATGAAATAAATTGTGCGCGGCGTAGCAGCAATCTATTGTACTCCTGAAAATATCTATCAGATATATTTAGAAAAAATAATCGCAGGCCAAATTGCTACTCGATGCCAGCCAGTCTTAAGATAACCCTGAAGTGGATATGTAAATTTATTTATTGATACATGTCTGTACATGTAAATTACAGGCGTGTAAATCTCGTGGATGCTCTCCAACACGGTGGACAGACTTAATAAAAAATGCGACGCGCTTGGATATCAATAACTGCTCTCGCTCGGCCCAATACAAATTCAAATTCAAATTCATTTATTTTGCATAGGTCTACGAGGGCGCTTACAAATTGTCAGTACAGTATTTCCTTAAACTACCGCCGGTTCGGAACGCGGCCTCAAAGGCACATGGCGACGCATCACGAGGGCCTTGGTGGCGCAGGATTCCAAAGCCATGACTACGACCACTCTGCCAAGAGTGCACGACTAAGAAGAAGAATTTACAGGCCAACCTAAGACCAATATTATATGTAGACCTACTGAAAAATACTGTACATGCAGTTGTGAATTCACTGAGATTATCATAGAGAATGTCAATATCATGTGCCCCCTGAGCAGCATGATTGGGGCGGGCGCAAGGAATGTTTTTCCATACTTTAAACCGAGCAGGAACATATTTCCTGTTACTCTCATTGATTTGTGTCGCCGCAGTCGAACTACGTTTTACAAACATCAAACATGTGTAGATAGGTATTATAACAACAATCTTAACCAACTGCCAGCATTTCGAAATTGTATAGTAAATTTTTCATGTTATTTTCGTCAAAAGAATGAAGAAGAAGAAGTTCATGGGCAAAGAACAGCTATAACTTACAGGTTGCTGCTTAGCGAATTCAATAGCGTCGTTTATCTTGGGTATTTTGAGAGCATTTAGCAAATGCTTTCGTGATATACAAAAGACTTGAGCGTGAGTTACAGCTCGTATCGTGTAAAATGCTGGTATACCTGCGTGAGCAAACAATTCCTTACCTCATCATCTATTATTGTTAATTACATCACTGTAATTTACACTTTTTTTTTAACTTACGCAATAAACTTTCTAGCACTCCAAAGTGACTTCGGACTCCTAATTCGCCAACTGCAGTCTTGGTTTCTGGATTAAGAATCTGAAAATCATCGGCTTTTCGTTCATTTAATTTATTTACAATAAATAGGTCTTTTTTATGAAAATGAAGCGCCAACCCGGGAGGGTACTCCTCATAACAAACTATGGAGTATTATTACGAATCTACCAAAAAATGTAATCAACATCTTGAAAAAGGAATAGCAAGATCTAGAAGAAAATTTAGAGCATAGGCGGACAAATCACCCTTATTTACATAATTTTAACAAAAAAACAACCCATGTCAAGCGCGATATTGAGTTATTCGTCCATTTGTCGCGTAAATACTTAATGCAAATTTAAGACTTGTATGGTTTACTCACAGATGCCATTGTCAGAACTGGACCAAATTATATTTTAAATGGGACCACATGGGAAGCACCAGCTTTCACATAAAAAAAGAATCATCAAAATCCATTCACCCAGTCGATACACACGACTTGAGAACCACCTTCTTTTTTGAAGTCAGTTGAAAACTACTAAGTAAACTACACATACATAATACCGAAAATTTTTATCTAATTTTTAATTGTCCTACCTCACAAATGCCCTGTTTTATAACATACATTTCGTTAGTGATGTCGCCGGTAGTCAGAAGTATCTCATGTGGCGAAGTGTAAAACATCTTCGCATTCGTTGACACATTCCTCAAATCATCCCTGTGAAGCAACTACCGGACGAATTGTTCCATTACTACAAGTTGACTATTGAAGTAACTGGTTGCTACAAAATGTTTAATTACGTACGCGATCAGAGATAATTATGATACAATGGCTCATATGCCGTGATAGCTTAATGGTAAGATTCCGGCCTCTCACTTGAGAGGCCCGGATCTCAGGCACGCATCTCTGATTTTTCGAAATGATGTGCGTATTATAAATTAACTATCACGTCATTGTACGGTGAAGGAAAACATCGTGAGAAAACCTGCATGCCTGAGAGTTGTCCATAAAGTTTTCAAATGTGTGTGAAGTCTACCAACGCGCATTTGGCCAGCGCAGTGGACTACGGCCGACCCTTCTCATTATGAGAGGAAACCCGTGCCCAGCAGTGGGACAGTAAAGAGTCGACGATGATTGGCTTACAGTGAATCTTTTTTATACTATTTAGCTTTAAAAAATGTGAGACTTAAAAGAGTCTTAAACGAGTACGCAGGTTGTTTACTGCAGCGCTTCGATATCCACATGGAATCGCAAACAGGTATGAAGTTCTGAGGTCACATTTAGATCCGTTGCCATTCATGAGGACTAACATGTTTCTGCTCTTCGCTCACCTCTCGAACGGGAACACAAGAATATCTTCCTGCTATACCTCCCCTGTCGATCGTCGATATAAGTATACTTTATATTGATCTGTAGTATATTGATGAAGACATAATACCTTCATGAAAGGTATACACAGGATGTACTTGCTCCTCTGGCGGGTGACGATATCTTGGTACACGTGGGGTGGTAAGTCGTGGAATATAGTTTTATTCTTATTTAAAGATGAGTAAGCCTGAAACATTAAAATATTTACGATCCTTCAAGCGAGGGTGTTCAACTACTTAATGCCAAATCTCCTTTACGCCAAAAATAAAAAAAATCCGTTTAATTTTAACTACCGTAAAATATAAATTATCGTTACCGTAAAATTTAAATTACCGTTAAATAAAGATTACCGTTAAGGAGTCGACAACACTTAAGAACATCAAACTACTCCACAATGTTTTTTTTATTTCTAACACAAACATCATACCTTATCATTGTACCAGCACAGCTGCATATAGGTGATAAATCTCTGTCTCAACTGTAGGTCTACTTCGTTCCGTGCTAAAAAATGTTTCACATTTCCTATACCTGCGTCAAAGTTCTCTCTGCAAAGCGAATACAGGAGTATTTACGTCAATCTTTTATTAATCAATTTCTGGCATTTTGCTCCCATACATTGAAAGTTTGTGGAGTTATGCCGAGTCGTAGAACAAATAATAATATCACGACTTATCTAGAGGTTACAAAGGATTGTCGCTCCAGGACATGCAAAATAAAAGATTGTTCTCCTTAAGTCTTGCTCTTTGAATATTGAAATTAATATATTATATTGCCGCAATATTGCGGCACTGATTTTTAATCCTGTTTGGACAGCTATTAATCTTGGGCAGCTGTTAGAATGCCCGTGCTTGTATCAAAGATAATAGTACCTTAAGGCAGTAGTGACCATTATAGTAGCAGAATACACAGCATCAATGTAGATATGCAGCACTATGCATATCTCCAAAACCAGCATCGTATACAAAACGTTGTTCCAGTTGTTGGTGCCCCAACTATCCATGTGCGCTAAAAATTATAACTTCATAAATCCATCACATCTGGGTACGGCTCATGTAACACAGGTCTACTTTTACAGTGAAATGTTTCAAAATAAAACCCAAAAAGCTATGTGCGAATTGGTAGACACACACCGTTTATACACCTTAGAGAACTTTATGGAGAACCCACGGGTATAGAAGTAAAAGAGAGTACGAATTATTTTCTAATAATAACCTATATAACTTGAAAAATCTGAAATACCAAGTATTCGAACCCAAGAATACCCGGTGCTTTTAATCAAAGAGGCCAGCCTATAGTATGATAGCATTAAGTTGATGATAAGGTACTTACTCGTGAATGTGATCATTGAGATGGACCAGTAGAGACTGAACAAAAGCCTGTTCTTCACAGTTTCATCATCCGATGGCTTGTTCTCCCAGAACGGAGCATGGGTAAAGTTAGTCACCCGGCAGTAGTTAAAACTAAAAAATCACATAAAAAGACTACTAACAATTACCATATACTACAAACTACTTTTCATTAATTTTAGAAACCACGCACGTCGCCGATCCCATATCAGGTTCCATTCCCCACGTTCTACCCAACCCACTAGGTAGATCACTCAAATTTAAGCTAAAAGGTCATATCGGAGAAGAACAGCTTATATTCCAACTTGTGATCCCCTAGATCTTCTCGGAGAATATTGAACTTTCTGGACATAACAGGAAACATTGTGCTCCGAATTCTCCGTGCCATTACGTTGGAAAATTCTCATCATCTATACATTAACCGCGAATTTCATTAAGTTCTACTGCTAGGCAGGGGTCCTTCAACTGGGCTACTCTACTGGAGGCACTTCATTATCCTGCTCGGATTATGGATTGGATATTTTGTTAATTCCAGTTCACCACGTTAATTAGATCAACATTAAATTGTTTAAAACAAATACAAACGCACTGGCCACACATAAAACCTTGCTGTAAAGCAGCGATGAGGTAACATGAGATCAGGATTATCAATGAGAACGAGATGAACCGGAGCACGTTGCTGTGGTATACGCACTCCTCTTCCATCGTTTTAAGGACCCGAAATACCTGATACGAATACATTTCATATTTCATTAACATTAATAGCAACTATAAGATTCGTAGTTAGTATAAAAACTTTAACTTTTACATAAAATTTATTTTATCATGTGAAAAGTTAGGGAATGAAGCAGGGAACTAAATAATAATAATTGGGGGCAATTTCAAATTATTACTACACTACTGTTAATACACGCCTCGTCAAGTTCTCGCACGTTTTATTCCAAGTGCTCAAGAATTAAAACATTCTCTAGCCTCTGGAATTAGATATATTATAATTATATTCTAATTAACGAAACGCTGGAATTTACTAAAACTATAGCGAAAAGTAAAATACACAGAATGCAAATGATTACATCCTATTATGGAAAATTAAAAAAAATCTCTAATGAAGATTTATGGAGGGCTGGATGCCAACGCGTGCTTGAACTTTATTCCGTCTTTATCTTTTGGTATACCTTTGGCAATCTCAGCAATTTATTGAGGCCAGCAAAATGTCCTTCGCCTATGAACTCAAAGATCGGCAAAGTTCCCACAATGTCGATTATAAACCAGCGGCTGCGCGCCTGCTGCGATGAAGTCTGAGCCAACGTTATAGGTATACCTGATGACAACAATAAGAGAAAATAAATAAAACGACATAATCTTGAAACAATAATGTATAGAAGACGACGCCATGTTATCGTGCATCAGACACAAAGTAAAAAAAACCTTTGAAATGTGACAGAACTTTGGACTGTAACATTTTGCAGTTGCAGTTGCATCGAAAGTATATTTTACCATCCTCAATATTGGCTCCAGTAGAAAGATGCACAATAAGATCGAGCCCATAAATTGCCGTCACCACGTAGTCATAGAATCTGAAGTCCAGAGGAACTTCCTTCTTATAGACCAGGTAGTAAGGATGCGTCTGCAAACAGTAAGCAAAGTTTCAAATATAAAATGTGTGTAAAACCGTATGATGAAACGTTTATTGATTAAACAGAATATTTAAACTGACCAACTGTGATAATGAGTAGGTACACGTCATACGTGGTCGTGGTAGTGACGTGAACAGCATAATGCGGCGACGACGAAAACGGACAAAGCTAACTTAACATTTGTATAAAACCATACCCGTTTTCACCTTGAGTTAATAAAAATGATATAATAAGAGGATGAAAAAGAAATGATCTTATGCGAAAGTAACAAAATAACAATTGATAGAAATAAAATATATTACTAATAACTCTAGAATTCAGTATATCGAACATCGCGATCCTCTTGACTTTCACTCTACCGACCAGCAATTATCAACCTCCTCAACCCGCGGCTGCTTTGCCGTCTCGGAGATGTGGAAGGCTGCCGTTTGCTTACCCAAACGCAGAGCGTCAGGCGGCGAATCTCCAACTTGACACTGGTCACGCTGAACATCGAAGCCTCGGTCGCAATAACGAGGCTTTTCAACGGTGTACTCCGCACAGGCTGTACTAGTTGATGTTAATCGTATAGAGCTCGTTGCATTTACAAACTGCTTTAGATAAATTATCGGATTCCGTTTACTGCAGTGCATCATCATTTGCTAGTTGTACAACTTAAAATGTAACAATACTTACAATACATACAACGATTACGATGCACGCTACGAAAGAATGCCACACGACTTGCAGTGAAGAATTCGGCTGTAGGATACACGGGAAGGTCGGCCGAAGACAGATAGCATCCGCTTCGTCAGTAAGAGAGGAGTTTATTCGCTAAAGATGGGATTAATGCAATTAAAATCACTTTTCTTCACAAATCGATTTTGAAGCAGCATGGTGTATGTGTATGTTTGAGGCTTCCCCCTGTTATACGAACGCCTGTGCTCCGTAGTAGGCCGTGAAAAGGGTTGCAGCCAACACTAAATACACCATGCTTGTTTGCAATTAGGCAGACTCTCAGAAACAGAAATTAATATTTACAAAATAAAAAGTAACGTCGTATTTACAAATCTTTTATCCGTGTTTGTAAAACTATTTTTAATGCCCCTGGCTATGAGTTTACTAGTTACTAAAATTTAAGACAGACATAAGAACAAACTAAGCACAAAGAAATGAAATATACAAACATTTCTCTTAACGTAACAACCGGCGATCTCCAGCATTACATCTGAGGAAAGAGAGGAATCGCCATGCTCGTCTTTCGATTCCAGCAGATTTATCAGGTTTCGTTTGAAGTGTAGGATGCTGCTTTTGTACCTGCTCATAACATCTTGAATATGCAAAGGTTGAACACATTACAGTTCGACTGCGGTGAGCGAGACCACCGCGGTGTAACAGCAGTACTTATGCTGCTATAATTAACCAACCAGTATTGATAAATCATTCATAGTCGCACACTAAGATTGTAATGGGTGTTATAAGGTGTGTCAAAAATCAATTATACAAATTCTAAGACCCAGAACACATTTATATTCTAACTTAGCGGTAAACCCCCTTGGTGGAAAGTAGTCAACGTTGCCTGGACAATTGCCACACAAGAGAAGTTGCCCGCGTCGCCAGCTTTGAAGGAGAACTGTCTTTGC
>DWKO01000103.1:0-10743 GCA_018249515.1 Euriphellus phraxanor
CTACTAAGCCGTGATAGCCTAATAGTAAGACTCAGACCTCTCGCTCGGGAAATCCAGGGTTCGAACCCCAGGAACGCACTTCTGTTTTTTTATGAATAATGTGCGTATTATCACTTGCTCACAAACAAGGAACACATCGTGACGAAACCTCAGTTATGTGAAGTCTACAAATTGACCAGAACGGTGTACTATGTGGTCTAGCCCTGAGTACTGAGGAAGGTTGATGATGATGATGACTAAGAATTATTAGATATGTTTCTCTTTCGCACCACCATACACAACACCGCTTGTTTCACATTCAAATGATCATTGTTTAGAAAAAGTTACATCAACGTGTAACATTTGATTATACATATTTAAGTCTACAGACTTACTTTATTTTATCGATTCGAATCGATACCTATCGATTGGCGCATCCATGATTATCCGCGCCATATACTTCCGAGTGTATATCATAACGATGAAAATTACATAAATACGCACACATTAGTAAGGGATCCTTGTAAATAAAACATTGGTACAAAACATTTGTTTTAATTTAAAATACGAAGGCACCACATTTACTTCACATCGATGGGCTAAGCTTATTAAGCTACACGTAAATAGGTATAACTAATTTTAATATGTAAATCTTACGAAAATATTGACTAGACAAATTTTACACTAGGAACACATTCCAATTCCCGTATACAATACCTATATATAGAGCCTCATAAATATTAAGAGTAATACTTTTGGTTATCTCAATTTATTTTTATGTACCCACTGAGACAGACATGAAAACATCTATGTAATGCAACAAAAAAATTCTGTTGTCGCCAAGAGTTAATTGGCGGATATTCAAAAAGCAAAGCACGGGGTGGACAGCGTCGCAGAAGTGTGCGAAAGCGTTCCCGTGACTCCGCCCACAGTGATGCGATGGAACACCGTCAGGTTGGTTGGAGTCCGACATAACTTTCCGTCGGCCCAGTGGCGGAAGGTACTCATCTGCTGCTGAGGTCACTATGAATTTGACGCTAGTACTACATTTGGTGGCGTCCAAAGCAAGCAACAAATTTAAGCAGTAAAGCATCAACTGCGGCAAATACGAGCACATCAGCAAAAATAACGACAGTAGCATAATCATCACCAGAAAGTTCAAAGCTTCAATAATGTACAAAGATTAACTGGTTTCTGCCATTTGTGTTCTCCTAAATGTAGTTTCTAACTTAACTTAGAAATTAATTATCACGTGATTTAACGGTGCAGGAAAACATTGTGAGGAAACCTGTATGCCTGACATCTCAATAAAGTTCTCACAGGCATGTAAAGTCTACCAACGCTCACTTGGCCAGCGCGGTGGACTATGGCTTAACCCTTCTCATTCTGAGAGGTGGCCCCCTCACTCAATTATGCTCATGAGCCTCTAACTCTTGACTTGAAAAAGCCTGGGACATCGTAATAATCACATTAAAGTATTTTATCTATAATAGGTAAATCGGTGGTGAGTAAGTATCTACTCAATAAGAAGTCAAAAACAACCCGTATAAGACATAAATTACGTAAACTTTCATTCTTACTTTGTTGTATACTTTCATTTAAAATTAGTTCATTCATTCATCGGCTTCTTCACTACTGATGTAGACCTCTTCTAACTGCGACAGGCCATTTGCCCCCAAACGAATATAATATAAGTTAAAAGTGCGTTAAAATACACGTCAAAACTGCGCTACTGTTAAGGCCCTGCCAATAATAATTATAGTCACTGTTATTTAATACCTAAACTAATTTACTAAACAATCACAGTTCTGACTTCCGTATATAATCCCAAGATACCTACTGCCTCAGAGTATCTACTCAGTACTTACTGCACTCGATTAGTGTCATAGCGCTAAAATCTTAACACTAAACAAATGGTCCCACTTTCTTACTTTCTACACGAGTCCCTAATGACTATATAGTTTAACATAATTCTTCGATTACGTAACCACGAATACACGAACCACGAATACGCATAGCCGTCGAACGAGCCAGGTGTAATTTCACATGTCATTTAAAAACATTTAACAAAACACTATCAACCAGCCAAGTTGATTTCACACAAGCGTTTGGTTCATAATCGTGATCTGCATAGCATTACATATTGCTTTCACTCAAAAATTTAAAAAACAAAATACCAGAGGTGTGCACAATGCAAATTAAGCTCGTGAGTTAGGTCAAAGTTGTAAAAATAACGGACATATTTTTAACAAAAGCGACAGTTAAATATGCAAAACAATTCATGGAAACATACGTATATCATCAACCGTCTCCCATCACTCGTATTTAGTTAATGTCCCACAGGTATATTCGTACTCAAACCTCTAATTATATAAAATCTAACTTAAACTTATAGATTGTTTTAAATCTTAATAATGCCCCAATAAACTTAAACGCCTTAAAATTAAAATTACAAAAATGATATATGGCCTCTATAGAAATTTTGCGCGAATTTTGTGCAGTTAGCTTCAATTACTTTGATAAATCAACAAACACAAATAAAATAAATAATTTCATCAATCAGTCCTCTCTTGGCTAAGTTCGACCTCAAGCCTCCGATACAAAGATGGGTTTAATAAATTAACGTATCCGACCACTTCTAGAGGCCATGTTATCCCCACCAGCCCGCGTATATACCTCCTTGAAACGCATTTGATACTTCAAAAGCTTGTCGTCTGCAGCTCTTACACGCTCTTGGAGAATCTCGACGGTACGATTGAGAAGTTTTATTTCTTCTTGCAGTGGATATAACTGCATGTTCATATGCATTAGTTCCTTCTCGTGAGCCAATTGAAGAGTGTGCAGCTAATTGGTAAAATACAACAAAATGAGGTTAATTTCAATTGATTGTTTTGTTTTTCTATTACAGCAACCGCATTCATATTACAGCAAAATGTATACAAAGGAGAATCCAAATGAATCTTCTACACATAGCATTATATATATATATATACTAGCGGACCCGACAGACGTCCTGTTCAAACGTAATCTGACTGAATTCAATAAGTCAAATTGTGAATCTAAACCATTCTCGAGGCAACCTAATCAAGCAAAGTAAACTTCAAAACAATCGGTACAGCTGTTTAGGAGGACGTCAGTCACATACAAACAACAGAAATGAAATGAAATCTATTTATTTTATATAGGCCTACGGGGGGCACTTACAAATTGTCAAATACATATATAGTACATTTTTTTAATGCCGATTCAGAACGCGGCCTCTACTGAGAAAATCCGGCAAGAAACTCAGTGGGCTTATCTTTATATATATATTTTTTTATTGTTACTCTTTCTTTTTAATCTATACAAAAAAAGGAAATAGTTTCAGTATGTTGCCTTACAAGTGGCAAGGAAGCTTGTAAGTAAGCTTGTAAGTAAGCTTGGCAAGATACGCTACACTTTACAGTTAATTCTTATAATCGTTGTTCAGTCTCGGGCAGATTTATCTTCCATATAATCCCAAATTTTGTAATCGGCCTTCTATAATTAGGCCTTCTTAGTTATATCAAGTTTGTGGTAAAACTCGATAGATGGTTTCTAGTTCGTTGCCGAGGTTGGTTAGGTTAGATTATACAAAATGGAGGACTAAATCAGAGGGACGGGACCACTAAAAGGGCCACCGTAGGAACCCGGTATAAGTAACTCCACTACCCCGCGATAGAGTGGTGTTCATGGTGAATTTCCCCACGTAAAAAGAAGGTCAGTTGGTAGATGGTCTCACTGCAGCGGCACAACCACACCTATTTTCACGTAATACTAGCAAGTTGTATGGCATTTAAATTTATGTACTTGATTATCTATGTGAAGTCGATTATAAATGTTTATGAAAGACAGTGAATACTAAAAATCTATTTGACATATCCTAAACTAAAATTAGTAATTATGAAAAGTGATTGCGCCAAACTGAAAAAAACATTTTTAGAAATGATTTAAACTAATATCGTCGCGGACTGAATACATTTTATTATGCAACGGGTAGTCACGATACGATGATTGTTATGCCAATATTTCGATCCAAAGGTGATCTCAATTGAACGGCATTGCATCTCTCGTTTGGTAAGAGAAGCTGTAGAGTTCTATAAACATCTTAGTAAGTTCAATAGAGAAGATGCGTTTAAGTAAGCGCAAACATGGTATCCATTGCTTAGTGCATGTCACACAAAGTGCAGCGTGCTGTGCGTGTAGATACCGATAGTGTTGTTTGCCGTGGTTTGGTGCCACAAAGACAAAAACGAACTAAAGGAAAGGTACATTGAGTTGTCTGCCACTGACATCTGTTAATAGCTTAACCCAGCCACCGCAGTTTCACCACGACAACGGTCCATGCTACTTAATCAAAATATTGGCATAAAAATCCACATAGCGTGAGTGTCCGTTGCATAATCATTTTTAGAAGTCATATAAAGTTACTTAATAATAAAATAAAGACGGTTTTAAAACTACAGGCTCACATTATGCTACTCAAGTGTCATTTAAATCACCGTAGCGCCTACGATAAACTACAAAACGAACCGGTCAACATGAAGACAATATCGTTTTAAACTTTTAACAGCAGTTGCCAAACTCACAACACGTTTAACAACGCTACATTCACGTATTCGCGTCACCATGTCGAAAGGCGACTACGTGCAGTAATTTGGAGTTCGGGCGAGTTTCGACGAGTTCCGTCGAGTTGAAACGCGCTCGCGCGAAACGCATCGTGATGCGTGTTCTAGATTCAGAAATACAAACAACTAATATACAAGAAAGGAAGCTGTTCCGTTTAATATGTTTCGGCATTTATTACAAAAATAAAGCAGAAGGTGCAGCGCTGCATAAAGTAAATAAGTTATACCTAATACAAAATTTATTGATGCAACAATATTATGCTGCCTCTAACGATATAGCTATACAGATATTCACTGTATTATGAATTGACACTTTGAAACCTATTGAGAACAGAAATGATCATGGAGGTCTTGTTAAATAGGTTGGACCCACAGATTTTTACTTATAACGTTAATGACAACAGATCCGCCCTGCATCATTATATCATTTACCTTACTGCTCAAGAAAGCATGACAAATTTGTTTACTGCGAGATCCTCCGTACACAGACCCATGAAGGCGTGTCCACTTGGTACATTAATCACTCGTACAACGAGACAAAGGTTCGAGTCTATATTGTTAGGAACGTAGAGAACGTGACGAATAGACCTGCCAGGTTTAAGTCATTGTTTTACTTATATTAGTTATACATAAAGGTGTATAAAACGACGATGTAACGAAAATAAACGAGTAAATATAGGATTAAAAATAAACTTACTTAAAAGTTATTAAATAAAAGGCATAACGCAATAAATTTTATATTTACTTGTCCAAAATTAATGCATATCAATTCTAAAACAACTATATTTATTTTCCATTTTCAATTCATTTGCTATTTAGATTTGTTTGCAATCTACTGCACTCGAATTATGACTTCTATTAAGTACATAATTTCGTGTTGTGTGTTTTATGTTGCGTACAAGCTTTCAAAAGCTTTCTAGGAAGGTTATACGCAACACGAATATATTTTTCTACAATGTTTGCAATCTAAGATACACTTGCAACGATATGCCGCTTCCGACTAATATCTAGTCTGTGGTTAGGAACAAGGGCCTTTCATCTTGGAAACTAGCCACAGTATAAATAATGAAGTAGTCTTGTAGTTGGAGTACTGCAGTTCACCGTCGAATTTAGTTCATTTTAAAATCTCTTGAAATTAAACTTTAATTAAAACAAAGGAGTACATATTATTATATTTATTTAATATACAGTGATTATGAATATATCAAGCATAAAATGACATATTATAAACAAAAATCTTATATCTCATCATAATGTAGCTGAGTAAAGCTCGTATTTTTATTAATACGACCTTTCCAAAGACGTCATTTAACTGACTGAAGAGTTCAAAAGTTTCAAAAATGTACGCAATAACGCAAATTAAGCATATAATCATGAAAACGGCCCCCGCAACGGTCTTTTTATAATGCTGAGTAAACAAGTGAACATTTACTTAAGAAACTTTAGTTTTTTGTCATAAATAAGACAATTCATACGCAAGACTCTCCATTTTACTGGAGACAAATAAGGTAAATGGGTGTTTCTATATTTATATTTATGATGCGTCTTTATTATCAATCCATTACTGAACTGCTGGACGTGGTTCTTCTATGAGCATGAGATGGGTTACGGGCTCTGTCATGAACGCTCGTCAAGTGTAGGGTGGAAGACTTTACCAACTTTGAGCCATTGGGGATTAAGGAAAGCTCCCAGGCCTGTTGGTTTCTATACAATATTTTGTTTTACTACACTGTTATATAAAACTTCTCATTCAAAGAGTAGGCCCTCACGGGATTTCAAATACCATAAGCGTTGGATTCACAACCATTCTATTTGCTTCTCCTTATGTTATTACGTATTTTCTTTGAACATTTTAACCCCTATATTACATTTTTCGGGACAGCCCGAGAAGATTCGGACCGGACTAAGATACTTGGTTGTCAACTTGATGCGACCGGCGGGAGGTTATGGCACACGGATCGTCAGTTTCTTTAGTAACCGCGGTTGGCGGCCGACTAGTCTTCACCTCATCTTCAAACCTTCCTCGCCCTCTTTCGAATTCCGCAAACCAATTAAAACTACTGCACGTAAACAAGCAGACTCATCAAAACTAGTGGTCAAAACTTCAAAACATTCTTGCACCATTAAACCTATTTTATAGTCATAGGCAATCATAGCGCAAAAATCACGCCGAGTAAGCTCCATAGATAGCTGCGAGTAAATTCCCGCCCGATTTTCATAGTAAAAAGCACTTATTAAAAAAAAATTGAGAAAATTTCCATTTTTAAATTTATCAGTAATAACAAGCTATTACGATGATGTATAACTTGCCAGTGTGTTAATGAGTAAAGGGTATTTAATTTCTTTTAGCATGACCCTCGTATCTCACACTCTTGTTATTGTGTTTTAATCGACTATCTCCGACGATTAAACAAATACGCTGCCATTGTACACACAAAGGAATAACAGGATTGAAATCTGATATAAACGTGAAGCGATTTAACGCTGAAATCCTTTTTACACTCATCGCGTCATGCGAGACATAAGAACATTGCTCTATCCATCTACGAGAAGCGCGAAAAAAAACTATATTACTTTTTTTTTCTATACGTTTCGTTTTGCGTCCCATTCCATATTTATTTAGAAGTGGAGCGAACATTATCTATATTTATTATTGATGATTATATTATATATATTATTAATTATCATCAACACATTATTGTCGAACGGCTGGGCAAGAATTGGCTTTTAAATTGATAAGAGCATAGTAGTTGGCTTATTTTAGAATGATAATTAATAAATTTAAGACGATTATTAAAATTAGTCTTTTCCGGAAGGCCTATTGCAAAATCTCGGATTATATGGAAGATAAAGCTGCCTGGGACTGAACAAGTGTTATAAGAATAAAGTGTAGCATATCTTGCCATGCCAGCTTCCTTGCCACTTGTAAGGCGACATACTGAAGCTAGTTTCCGTACATACAACGATTAAAAAGAAAGAGTAACAATAGAAAAATAATAAAAAAAACAAGCCCACAGAGTTTCATGCCGCATCTTCTCAATAAAGGCCGCGTTCTGAACCGGCGGTAGATTAAAAAACAATGCACTACAATAAATTGTATTTGACAATTTGTAAGTGCCCCCGTAGGCCTATATAAAGATATAATTAGATTTAATTGCATTTCATTTCATTCGTTAATAGATCATTGAGAACTTTATAGAGTATCATAGGCATGTTGGTCTCTTCCGATGTTTTCCTTCACCTTCAAAGATAATAGATTTTTAATACGCTCATAACTTCAAAAAGCCCGTATCTCTAAGCGTCTGGAGACACATTTTTATGTTTGTGTAGCAAACTAGCATGCAAAGCATCTGATTATAGATGGTCACAGTTGTTCACGGTTGTTCAAGGACTGATTCTGATTCTGACATCCAATAGATCTGAAGTTTCATCAGTGGTTGCTACTTACAATCCTGATGCGTTACTAGTCCTGAGCACTAAAATTATCGCCTCGCTTGTAAGTGCAGTACACACACACTTGGAAAAGTGTTATAACTGAAAACTTACTTCACGGCAGATTATACGGACGGCGATTTAATAGGTCGAATTATACTTTCATCACCTATGTGGATCGTTTGCCTTACTAGGTTTCGTTAACCTCACTTTTCCAACCGAAACACAAAAATTACTCCACGGCGCATTATATGGACGGCGATTTATTTGGTCGAATTATACTTTCATCACCTATGTGGATTGTATGCCTTACTAGTTTTCCCTAAAAACACTCTCCCAGTCAATCGCTTACTCGCTCTTAGTGTGACAGATCATTGGGATAATTGGGGAAAAAACTAATTAGCATACGTTTTAATTGCTGTTACGTAGTTTGTTTAAACAGCTGGCTATGTACAAGTGTTCTTATTGTGTTTATTACACTGTTAATTATACTATTTTTTTAGAAATGATAATTGCTTAACTTTTATAGTAACATTAAATTTTATGGAATTATAATAGGCAGTCATTGCCTGACAAGCAACTTTTATAGTTGGAAATAAGTATCGGTCAGGAAGTTAAGAAAAATAATGCAATCAACAATTTCTAAGGGTTGTCGTAGGGATATAAGTAAATTAAATTTCGTCTCACGCAAAATTTCAAAATGTATGTTACTAAGAACATATAAATATCAATAAAAATCTACTCGGTTGTGGTGAGACAATATCATTAAAGAGCCCTTTTAAATTCCATTAGATGGTTTGGTATGTTCGCGAATATCGATTTGACGATGTTTTAAGCGTTTGGAAAGTACTCCTAATAAAGTTTCGGGTATCTGCAAGTCTTCGTTTGTTGTCAAATGGAATAAATTTGATGGTAGAGAAAAAATCTGTCAATTCTTGGTGGTATTATTGGTAATTTTTCTGCGATAAATCGATATAGCTAGGTTTCATTTTTGGAAAATGCGTTTTAACCGTGTTTTTAGGCAATGAAAAACTGCTGTAATATTATTTCTTATTACCAGGTTTTAAAAAAACCGAGCAAGCTCGGTCATCCAGGTACTAACAAATGATGGGGTACAAAATTGAACGCCATTTGTAAAACCTCATATGCACTAACATATGCATCAACTTAATTTGATGAATTTACAACATTGTAGTTTTATTACGTCTCGCTTTTTAATTCCTGCGATAGACTAATATTAAATATGGCGTGTAAAAATTTTGAAAAAATGAAAAATAATTCCTGTGCCTAAAGTAGTCAATCAAATATCTTTAATATTTGATTGAAAATTTGTTTGGGAGGCTTAGGAGATGGATAGGTTTCTGTGGTTAAATGTATTGTCGGATGATCCTATCCATCTTGTATAATCGGAATCTCGGAAATGGCTACAACGATTTTCATGAAATTTACTATTCTGGGGAATTCGGGGGCGATAAATCTATCTAGCTAGGTTTCATCTATAGAAAATGCGTTTTATCGGTGTTTTTAGGCAATGAAAAAATGTTAAAATATCATTTCTTTTTACCAGGTTTTAAAAAACCGAGCAAACTCGGTCATCCAGGTACTTAATATAAATCGTGAAAATAAGGAGCGAAACCTTCAACAGTTATACATATTTCACGAATAAGGAACGCGTGGAATAAATTCGCGTCGGGCGGCAAACTAGACGCGCGCTCGTACATATTAATATAAGGCACATAAGGCAAGGTAAGCGAGAGTCGGCACCTGCGGCTCGTCCTGCGCGGGCGGCGCGTGCGCGTGCGCCGCGTCCAGCTCGTCGGCGCGCAGCCGCAGCGTGCCGCTGGCGGCCAGCAGCCGGAACGACGCGGGCAGCGCGCGCTCGCGCCGCGCCCCTTACTCTTGTTTGACAATAAACCCTAAATAAATAAGAGCAAAAAACTATTATTAAAATGCATATTTAATACCCGTTATATACATTTCAATGAAATTAATTGTATACGTTCATACCGTCAATGTCAAACACAATTGTCTATGACGTAATCCTACAATTAAAACTTTTTCACTACGGGCGTTTTATCAAGATAGAATTTTAATGAATTACGGTCGTATTTCGACTGTTGGGCGACCACCAGTACTACATTAATGCTTCAACGATAGATAGTTTTAACAACACATACCTAAAAAAACTTTAATTATTTATGTTATAAGTAAATATTTGACTTCAATTGGAAGGAATAGATGGATGAAATTCTTTATTTGGAAAACAGTTGGATGTTCATGATGAATTTATTGTATTTAGCTTAAGCCTTACTGCGTTACTATGTACATATTAATGTAGGTAGTTTTGACGCGTGGAGTAAATATATAGAATATAGAAGAAGCACATTTTAGTTAATTATTTATTGTCAGATGTGAGAATCACGTAGTTGAAGTTTGCGCCAATCTTTGTTCTTGTTGTTTCAAACTTCCCAACAAATAATTGATAGCAAGTCGAGATTTTATTAACAACAATATAAATTAATGTTCATTTTACTACATCACACTATTACACGCTTCAAAAGCGTGTTACAAGTTTCATTTTTTTTTAATGTTACAAGAGTAGCAAACGGGCGTGCAGGATACCTGGTGTTATGTAGTCACTGCAGCCCATGGACACCTACATTAAACCTCAAACAAGCCTGAAGAC
>DWKO01000104.1:0-10731 GCA_018249515.1 Euriphellus phraxanor
GGAGCATGGGCGGCCCCTGCTGGCACGAGTGATTTACCAAAGCTGGCCAGAGATTTGCGAGTTTCTCCATCATTGTGTCCAGTTCTTCCCAGTACACAACTGCAGTAATGCTCCTACCATTTGGTAAGAACTTGTGATGAATAACATCGACACTACACCACCAAACAATGACCATCACTTTTCTAGGGGTAAGTTTTCATTTGGAGCATTGCCTAGGTTTAGCATCAAAGTCTAACCAACATGATGATTGCTTACGATGGTCAAAAATAATCAATCAATCTTATTGCAAATGATAATGCGGTACAAAATTCCTTCATTTATGTGTCTGTTAGTCAATGCAAGGCATACATCAACGCGTTCGTCGCGCTGATATTCGTTCAGTTCGTGCGACACCCACTTTTGATAAGTGGGTTTATTACCTTGCCAATTTGACGCAAATGGATCAATGTTATTTTGAGTCTAATATCGAAAGCTGCTGCTAACTCAGCGGTAGATTGAGTGTCGTCAGCTTCCACAACCGCCTTTAATTCGTCGTTGTTCACTTTTTTTTGTGGGTGATTTGTGGGCAGTTCATTCTTCAGATGAAAATTTCGATGTTGAAAACGTTTAAAGCAATAACGTGTCGTGCGTTCGTTTGTAGTGTCCATTCCATAAACGTCATTAATGTTGCGAGCCATCTGGTCCGCATTGGACAGCGACAGAAGTCGTATTTTATAATTATTTTTATCGTGTTCATACTGATGAAAAGGCTACAAATGTAGTGATAGCAATACACTGATCAATAAAGAAATAACTGAAGTTGAAAATATATATATCGACGCTGGAAAGCGAACACGTAGTAAATTACAAATATGGTATTTTGCTTCATTGCATCGCTGGAATCTGAAAAAACGCGTCGAATGGTGTATGGCACGTAGCTACACGATTAAAAACAACAAAAATTTAACTAGAAAAAGTCTTTTGAAGTTATACTTCTTTTGCGATGCGCGCGCACGCCGTCACGAAAAACCGACACCATGAAATTAGCTAGTCAACATTTTAGTTTTATTATGTACAAATATTATTTTTGTGATATTTAAATAAAATTTATTTAACTAGATAACGCGTTATAATAAACCTTTCTTTCAATGTATTAAATACCTTTTTTTCTATTATTTGTGTCTATTTCTCTACAAACATAGGATAACGCGAATTATATTTTTTTAGAAAGATTTTTATCTTGTTACTCCAAAGAAGTATAACTTCTTAAGTGCGTACAAACTACAAACACATACGTTTTTTTCCTATAAGATTCTGCTTCAATAACCGTGAAACGGTCTTCAAGCATCACGCGGTATGGTCTGCTGTTAGTGAACTTAGGATGTATTTTTCCTGGTCGCATTCATTTATTTTGGATAAGCCTACGAGAGCACTTACAAATAGTCAGTACTATATTTCCTTAATCTATTGCCGGTTCGGGACGCGGCCTCAACTGAGAAGATGCGGCATGAAACGGCTTGTATTTTTAAACGGTTTTTTCATAATGTCTCACTAATTCAACGAAATTTAATGCAAACAAAATTAATATGAGGGCCTTTACGTCCGAAAAAGAGCGAGCCTTATTTTTATGCTGACGTATAGCGACACACGTCAAATAAAAGGCGAGAGAAAAGTGATATAAAATTATTCCAAGCGGCAGAAAACAAATTTACTGTATTTAAACGTTTATTTCCGGTGTAGGCTATTTGATTTTTTTTTTAGTAAGTTTGTAGTTTTTAATATTTTGATCTAAATTTTTGTTGATTATGCTGACATTTCTCCAAATCATCCTCTACCCATTACAGTCCTACTGCACGGTTCTCCTCTCAGAATGAGAAGGTTTAGGTCATAGTGCACCGCACTGGCCAAGTGCGTATAGGCAGACTTGACATTTCTCCAAATAATCATCATCATCTACCCATTACTGTCCCACAGCACGGGTCTCCTCTCAGAATAAGAAGGTTTAGGTCATAGTGCACCGCACTGGTCAAGTGCGTATAGGCAGACTACACACCTTTGAGAACCTTCTGGAGAACTGTGTTCCATTCTCGCGATGTTTTCCTTCACCGTTAAAGTACGTGATAATTGATTTCTACTACGCATATAATTCAACACCGCATCAGAGGTGAGAGTAGAGTAGAGGAGAGTGCCAGGGGTTCGAACCGCGGACTTCATAAGCGAGAGGCCGGAATATTAACATTTGACTATCCATCCATCCATCAGCCTTCTGAGGCCCACTGCCGGCCATAGGCCTGCCCTAATCGGCGCCATTCAACCCGGTCCTGAGCCTTCTGAATCCAACGGTTCCCCGCTATCTCCTTCAAGTCATCAGCCCACCTAGTCGAGGCGTCCTGAGCTCCTTTTGCCTAGAAGTGGTCGCCATTCGAGGACCTTTCTTCCCCAACGGTTATCGGTTAGATAGGATATTGATCTCTATTGTCTTTCATCACAAGGGAATTTGCGTATAATCTGACATATTCGTCACTCATTAAAATACTCAAATAAAAGGGCGCGTTTTTAAATTGACAAACGCAGCTATGCCCATACGCAACGCGAAGTCGGTGCAGAAAAAAAATACCATAGAGTATCGAGCGGAATTCATAGAGGACCGATAACGAGACTTGCTTCCTCGCTGTGTCTATAGTAACGGAAGTAAACATCGGTTACCCTGTTCTACTATATATTCGACACTCCGCCAAACTAGTCGTTTAGACGTAGTTGTCGTCACGAGTAGGTCACCACCGAAATATAGTCTGCGCCAGCAGTTACAAAAGCGCCCTAAGCAAGTCGTTTAATGACGCCCTTTACAAAAGCAGTGTAACCATGAGTTTGAAATCTTGTCAAGATTCACAACTTAATTATTTTTTTAGTTTTCAATTGCTCATACATATACATTTGTCGCGGCGACATAACAGTCCCATGTGACCCAAGGGTGAGCCATCTTTCCAGTGGTACATCCTATGAATATTCCTTTTGAAACCATGGATGTACTCGCTTTTATTTTCAGACTTCGAAAACTGAATGCAGTTATTTTTTATATCATTGGACTTCAGTTTTATTCATCTGTGTCTAAGGGCACAGAGTAATAAAATTCTCAAGTCCAATGATATAAAAAATAACTGCATTCACCTTTCGAATCTAAGAGGCCATCTCTGGGTCAATTGGGTTTAGAAGTAAAATCTATCCGTGGATCAAGGGGATTCAAATAGGCGGTCCAAATGGACAGAATGTGAGCCATGCTTTACTTTTTAGGCATCTGTGACTGACCTCAAGTACTACTTCAATCTTGAAGCTGGATTTGAGAATAGTATGCTGGTTTGGCTATAGCCGTGATAGCCTAATGGTTAGATACCGGCATATCGTGCGCGAGGTCCAGGACTCAAATCCAAGCACGCATCTTTCACTTTTCGAAATTATATGTGTATTAGAAATTAATTATCACGTGCTTTAACGGCGAAAGAAAACATCGTGAGGAAACCTGCACGCCAGAGAGTCCTCAATAAAGTTCTCAACGGCGTGTGAAGTCTACCAACACGCACTTGGCCAGCGCGGTGGACTATGGCCTAACCCCTCTCATTCTGAGAGAAGACCTGTGCCCAGCAGTGGGACAGTAATGGGTCGATGATGATGCTGGTTTGATACTTGAATGCTATAAACAAAAGCATTGCCGCGCGAGACGTCCCCTCATCCCAGTCTCCCCTCTAAAGCCGTACTACGAGGGAAAAAAACACCACAACCGAACCATGTATTTATTGTATCATCGCCTCAAACATCTCGGGAGAAGTAATAAAAATCCTGAATCATTGCTATCGTTTATTGATTTAAAATACAAAACTTAGTGACATAAAGCTCTATCCTTTTATTGTTACAGTGCCTGCGAACTGACAATCCGATAGGAAATAAATATTATAGCTCCTCGCGCATCACCACACTTCACACACCCCACTTAAACCATGTCACAGTACAAATAAATAGTATACTATACATACTCAAGCGCGAACGTCCCGGGCCACCCCCGGAGCCGGCGTCGCTCGAGGTCGGCGGTGGGCTCGGCACTCGCTTCAGACTAGCATGGTATGCGTACAGGTGTACGGCAGATTTCCGCGTCCTATAGGCTTCGACACGAAGGCATCGCAACATAACGAGATATTGCAACTACAGCGAGAGAACGACGGACAAGCCTCGAGATTTATATAATATATATGTTAATGTATACGTAACGCTTGACGCGATCCCATGCCGCCGAGACGTACGGTTGCAACTCCACCCGAGGCGCGCTCGCCTCGTGTATTTGAGCTAATTTAAATTATATTCACTTCTAATTCGTTATCAGACTGACTATCCGTTCAGCGTCGTACCATTTAACTAACAAGCTGTGTCGATATTATTGCATTATTATACAATTTGTGAACAATTTGGCTACTATAAGTCTATGTAGCTCACCGCGGCCAACGGATTATTAGTCAGTCTTTGTTTGAATTACAATTGAACTAAATATTTATTTACTAATAAATAGTGATATCGATCACTAAAACAATACAGTATTTTAAACCTTCACATATTACATATACAATACAATACAATACAGAGTGGAGCAATAAACAATTGGAATATTAAAAAATAAGTCAACAATTACAATAATAAAAGTATTACAATAATTACAATTAAGTTATTACAGATATTTGGAAACCTGCCCATTGAATAGTTTCGTTATTTCCCTAGAGTCAAATCAAATATGTTCCCATACCTATTTCTTATATACCTAACGATCCTATAACCTCATGAAGCAAAAAAGTATTACAGTAAATATATTATACAGACATTTCAAAAATTTATATTTCAGAACAGCAAGATTAGAAATAGATTCAAATCTACAATGAAATAAATATAAATACAGAGGAAGAAACAGTCGCAGCACTTGTCCTACAAAAGGAACCGAAGAAATACTTTGATGCTTCATGTACGAAAACAAAGAGTATGTACCATACAAATGTGTTACAATAAAATTATCTTTTTGGGGAGGGGAGATTTATAAAAATTCACAGCAACATCGCAGAAAGAAAAACATCTGCTGTCAGTTGCAATGTCATCTTTTAAGGTGCTCTCGCCGCGGATTGGTGTCACGGCAACACTTTGCTGCAACTGTGCAGTCGGCCATAACGAGCAAGTCAGTGCAATAATCCTCGCAATCTCACCATCTCACTCTCACACTCAAACATAGAGCTGGACAGATATAGCCGACTGTACTTGCAGGCAGGTGTTGTCAAAAAACTAGCCCATTCGAGAGCACCTTTAGCCGCTTTACTCTGAACGGTATACACAATACGCTTCAGTCGATCATAAACTATAAACAATTGAAAAATTAGTCATTTTACTAAATCACAACGAGTTCAGAGTAAAGTTGCTAACTAAGGCCCGCCACTCACGTTACTCGTTACACTTACATACATATTTTTTTAACATTTGAACGAGGTTTACAATTTTAATTCGGCTGCGTTGAATGGTTCTGATTCCTATTAGTTAACAGTGTATCTTAATTAGATTATCAGTCTAAAATATTCTACGTCTTCAAATATTCAAAATATCATGGACTCTGACTTTAGTTTAAAGTAGTTAAATCACTATCACAATGCAATATGATTATTGCCATAGTTAGACACACGGAGAACTCATAATGGCCTAGTATCATCCGATCCGAATGACATTTCAATCAGAATTCAACGCGTTTATGCCGTCATGGTAATAACAAATTTTATTATTTTTATAAAAAATTCTAACAGCTAAACAACACTACAATTAGATTTACAACCTTACGTAGTGTAGTCACGTGTTTGCATCTGTCGTGCAATAAATTGCGTTTGCGTTTGTCGGCCAGTGAGTGGCGGGCCTCACCGTAATAAGTTCCGGCACAATAAGGCAGTGATTCAGTGTACGCTATACAAAATATCTCCGTTACAGTTACGACCAGTCTGTTGCGATGAGGTTAGTCTATTGTAGATTCAAATCCAAAAAGGTTGAACAAGTCAGTAATTCAATTTATTAACTCCTATCTGAAATACCCAAAAATTTTATATATGATTCAACATTCCCGTAACCTACAAGTACATTTTGTGTTTTTCATAGAATTACCTATACACTATACTCTGTTTTACATATCGCCTGAATAGTCCAATGGGTCAACATAACCTATACAGCAAGTGTGCACGAGTAGACAACGCTCGCGCATCCGTTGACGTACGAGCTCGGATCTTATGCATCCGAGGTTCCAAATAAAACATTTACAATATACAACAACTCTGAAATGCGAGGGCAATGTTTCAAATAATTTAACACGTCAAGGATCATCGAGTCGAATCGAATTTGTGCAGTCAAAAAATACATGTTCAAAATCTATTTATATTCGATCGGGTCGATAAAAAGAAATTCCGATTGGCCCTTTTATTTTCAGTCATCAGTTGCCGACACTTTAAAAATATAAAGCTTGCGATAGTAAACCGAAGGAAAGCTTAACTAGCATAGACGTAACTAAACTATAGATTATCCGGTAAGGTTGCAGTCTGTATCCATTATTAGTCGGTTTCCTAAATTTTATGTACAATATTTATTTATTTTCTACCATATTGCGTCCTTGATATGCATCGCGTAACAATAAAAAAACCTAGCTTTCATGCCCTCGATGCGTCCGGGCGCGCGGGTCGGCCCGGCGGTCCCCGAACCTCCTAAGTACTGTCGAGTGAAGCGATTTTAAGAACAAATAATACAATACACGTTACAACGTAACAAATCGTCTCCATAACGTATTCATTTACAGTCAGACTTATCGCATTAAATAAAAATATAGAATTATAAATATGGATTCAGTTCGTCCCGTCGATCGATCGAATGTCGTCCGGTCGCGTCACTCACTCACTCGCGCTCGAGCGGCCGGGCGCGGGCGGCGCTCGGGCGCGCTCGGGTGCGCTCGGGCGCGCTCGGGCGGGCTCGGGCGCTAGTGTATGGCGACGGGGCTGTGCGCGCGCGGGCACACGGCGGGCAGCATATCGTCGTCGCGCCGCACCGCCTCCACCTCCATGCGCTCGCCCCACAGCCGCGCCCCGCCGCCCACGCCGCCGACCACGCCGCCCACAACGCCGCCCACCACGCCGCCCACCACTCCGCCCACCACGCCGCCCACCACGCCGCCCACTGCGCAAACAAACGCTCCCTCAACTCACCCGCTCACACCCGCCTAGTCCGAAAACCGAGCCAGCATTATAGCTAATACATTACACGCAACAATGCTACATACATACAAACAACAATATAACAGACTACATATTGGATAGCAAGTTTGAACTTTTCAACTTTCAAAGGTAAATACAAGTCCATTTAAAATTTGCAATTGACTGCTTTGTAGCTTTTGCGTAAATGCAACTGGAATCTTAACTTTTAACTTTATTTTTATTTTTATGACATAATGTCAATTTATCCATATGATTTTTTTTTAATCATTGGAATTTTAAACAAAAACTAAATATCCTAAGGTGTTTTTGAAGCAATATCAACCAATCTCATGCTAAATAAATCTAAATTCTAACAAAAATCAACAACTTACACTCCATAGTAGCCCATGACAATTAACAAGATGACTGTTTCTAAGGCTTAAGCCTTTTTAGTATAATTCTGGCTTCGATACGGATTTAGCAGTCGTTTACACTATAGATTAAGGATACTCTACCTAAATTTATATGAATTGTGACTAATAGCCTAAATCTATTTCGGGATGTAGCTAAGAGTGAAGTGAATCGTAATTTTGTGTCTATGACAAGATGCCTAAGACGGGAAAGGGTATAATGACATATCTGAAACTACTTTTAAATTTCAAGCAAACTGAAATTCTCCGCAACATATTCAACTCTTCAGAATCTTAAGAGTAGTTTCAGTGATTTGAATAGAATAAGCCATGCACAAGGGGACATGCACCAAAATGGGGGAGGTCTCAAAAATTATGAGGGAGTGAGGACGAAAAATGTCGTTTAAGACACAACTTCACATTGCTGCACATACATCAAGGAACAGAATAAGGTATATACATCCATTACATAAGTTCGAGCTGTACTAGCAAATGCAAATCCAGTGAGTGAAGTCATAGAAAGAAATTAGCAAAAATATAGACATTTATGTTAGATTAAAAAATACATAAAATAAAATGAAAGCTTATTTGACAATAACAGTAATTTAGCGTTAAATTGCGACAACTTCAATTGAATAATTCCTAATTGAATTATCCAATTGCTCGTAATTCAATGATGCGAACATTTAAATAATTTAAAGATCTGCCGCCCAAGTAATATTAGTGCATATATATTTTGTATATCGAAAAGTAAGAACAACACATAAATTTGTATGAAATAGTAACCTTGATTATTTTCTACTTATAACAATTTAAACGCTTCGTTTATAATATTTTACAATATTTCAGAGCAAGTATTGTAGTTCTACAAATAATTATTGTTAGTACAAAGTGTAACAAATCGTAAATCTTGACTATTCGAATGGCAGTTAAGAAATAAACGCAAATATGGTTCATGGCTTCATGATAATGCTGCTCCAAAAAAGCTTTGGGTAATCGTTTTATTGCAAGCGAGTAGCAATAAGAGAGTAGAGAATAATTGTACCAAAGTACTATTTTATTATCCTTTATCTATAGTATCTTCATAAATTAATTTAATTAATTTGAATTACTAACATGAGTAATATAAATGAAGAAGGGAAGGTCTTCATACACTTTCTCTTCTTCATTTTCTATTTCTTGTTTAACATTTTCTTCATATGCTAAAAAAAAAAAAACTCTTAATAGAAACAAAAGGTGCTGCATAAGCCAAGCAGCAGTGTTCTTACAATTAAAAAAAAATACTACCGTAGGATATTTAAGCACAAATTGTTACTGACACATTAATAGGTAACATAACAAAAGGTGGTAGAACTTTAGTTCGTCCGGGGTAGTACCACCGCCACCCTCATAATCCGCCGTGAAGCAGTTTTGTGTTTCGGTTGGGGAGGTGTGGATGCCGGTACACTTACAAGTCAGGCGACCATCTTAGTCTTCGGGAGTGGCAACGCATTTGCCTCTAACCTACCCATGGGTCTTCAGGCTTGTTCGAGGTTGAATGTGGGTGTCAATGGGTTGCAGTGACTACTTAACACCAGGTATCCTGCACACTCGTTTGCTAATAAAAAAAAACGTATCATCTCCAATGGAACCAGGCCTGTTTGAGTTTAGACGAAGATAGATAGGGAGGTAGAGACCTAAACATCAGGAGGCTTGTGCTCGTTTAGTTGCCTCGCAATATGCATAACGATGTACATAATATGAATAAGTTAACCTCATTATCCTGGGGTGGTAGTTGCTGCAACAGCTGTTTCAGCCGGTACCGCTCGCCGATGCTGTTCACGTACGGCACCTTGTCTTCTGAGATCGCCGAAAAGTACAGATGCACCTGGAAATTAAAAAAGCAAACATTGAAGATTGTAGAATTCTATATGGTTTTACGATAGAGATTTTTTATTAAAGGGATATTTTGTGCAGGAAACACTATGAAAATTGGGAGATTTTATATAATACGGACGGGAGTGGTCCTAGTTGTACTGCAAGCAGGGAATCAGGCCTCGAGGTTTCCCTCTTTGTCCAAGCTTCAGCTCAGGGTGGCGAATAACCGGATTATTAATATTATTCTGTAATATAATATTCATCAGAATGTTATAATACAATGGGAAAATATCGATAGGTGCCAACCCCAATGTAAGTGTGTGAGTAGGCCGATCGGGTTGATGCTTTGGTTTATTATTGATATTTTGCGAAAGGGTGGTTTTTCGAAAGAGACATTCTACCACGTGAATCATTTGGGTATTATGTGTCCTTGACTAGTTCTCTTCCATTCCGTTCTCTTCTTTTCAATTCTCCATAAAGTTATCAAAGGTGTACAATAATGTAATTCTTCTCATTCTGAGAGCAACCGTGCTCAGCGGAACAATAATGGGTTGATGATGAAACAAGTTAGTACGAGATCACTCTTAAACAATAAATGTATCGATTACTCGGCTTAAAGACAATCTGATGCAACATGATCTGATTACAAAATGATACCATAGTCTCACGTGCAACGTTGGTTGCAAAATGATGCAATGATTGCGACACACGCAATTGAATCAATGCAATGCAATCCTAGCAAGAGATATGCTGGAATTTATTGACTGGAAGTAGATATAGATAGATACTATATAATCATGTAATAATATAGATTTTACCACGGCTTGTGCAGATCGTAGGTAGTGGTCAGTAGTTGATTGGGTGACCGATAAATGGCATAATTTCGTACGCGTTTCCGTGCTTTGCAAGACACGTTAAGGATCTATCGACAGTAACCGGGAATTGTCGATAAATGGCAGTCGGCAACTCTTGTCGGAGGCCCTGTTTAGCAATATGTTTAGAGCAATTTAGAAATATGTGACAGGCTGGCCTGTAAGTTTTATTTTCACCAATACCCATGGAAGCAGTACGGTGGAATATGCTTTAGGCCTACCTCATTTACGGAGATAAACATGAGTTTATCCTGGGCATGGGCCCAGAAGTGAGACATAGAGGTTGTAGTTAATAGTATCAGGCGTTACTTTGCGGAAATCCATGCTATTAAGTTATGTTTAACTACTTCGCAACAATCCGCCATCAACAAA
>DWKO01000105.1:0-10726 GCA_018249515.1 Euriphellus phraxanor
GAGAACTCTCAAGCATGCAGGTTTCCTCACGATGTTTTCCTTCACCGTTAAAGCACGTGATAATTAATTTCTAATACACGTATCATTTTGAAAAATCAGAGCTGTGAGTGTCAGGGGTTCGAACCCCGAACCTCCAGAACGAGAGGCAGGTATCTTACCACTAGGATATCATGGCTAGTGTTAAATACATTAAGTAATATGTACTATGTTCTCATAAGTTATAAATAATTTAAATAAAATAAAAAATAATTAAAATATTACATTTTACAAATTATTAGCGGTATCAATTTATTAATGTCGTATAAAGAAACGTAAACTCAAGCAAAACATAAAATATATCACTTTATAGAAGTGAGACAAGATTGAGTCACACTGTCCACGGGTGTTTAAACACGGCCCTCGTATCAGAAGAGCGTAAGCGACATTAATATTAAAGGTTACTCAATTTTAGATAAACGTATTTGTCTTTTGCCCTGTCAAAACAGTTTTATCTGCGTGTCGCCTTGAAAAAAGAGATGTCTGGATTGCGTAATTGGATGGCGGCAAAAACACAATTAAAAGTTATTTAAAGAAACATTAACACGGTTAGTATTTAAGTAATGAACAATCAAAATAACTGTGGCATTTTTCTGAGTATTTTGTTCGTATGAGATTACAAAAATGCACCACAGTCTAAAATATTTTATAATACAATTGAAAAAAGGGCTATTTTTTGAGTATTGTTCGTAATTGAGGTTACAATAAATACACCACGTGCTAAAATATTTTATATTAGAATAAAAAAAATAAGGCTTTTTTCAGAGTATATTGTTCGTAATTGAGATTACATAAAATACACCACAGTCTAAAATATTTTATACCAGATTTTTTTTTAATAGGGCTACTTTCAGAGTATATTATTCGTAATTGAGATTACAAAAAATACGCTACTGTTTAAAATACTTCTATATTAGAATTTTAAACAAATAGGGCTATTTTTAGAGTATTTTAAGTAACAAAAGTATGTCACATGGAAACGCTGTTTTGGACCTTCGACCGTTTATTTTATAGCGTATTTGTCCTCTCAGTATGAAAAGGGTTAGGCCGTAGTCTACCACGCTGGGTAAGTGCGTTTTGGTAGACTTCACATGCCTGTGAGAACTTTATGGAGAACTCTCAGGGTAAACAGGTTTCCTCACGATGTTTTCCTTCACCGTTAAAGCACGTGATAATTAATTTCTAATACGCATATAATTTCGTGTAAATACGCAAAAATCAGAGGTGCGTGTGCCTGGGATTTGAACCCTGAACCTTCCCATTGCCGGAATCTTCCCATTACGGCTATCGCAGCTTAATATTTAGGGGTAGTATTAAGAATTCATATACTAAATTTAAAAAAAATGTGTATCCTTTCTGCTGCTCTATTGATGATTTGACAAATTATAGTCATGACAACCTCCCGAGAGGCCGGAATCTTCCCATTACGGCTATCACGGCTTAGTATTAAGGAGTAGTATTAAGAATTCGTATTCTAAATTTAAAAAAAGTGTCGATTCTTTTTGCTCCTCGATTGATGATTTGACAAATTATAGTCATGACAACCTCCCGAGAGGCCAGAATCTTCTCATTACGGCTATCACGGCTTAGTATTAAGGGGTAGTATTAAGAACTCTTATTACAAATTTAAAAAAAGTATCGATCCTTTCTGCTGCTCGATTGGATGATTTGACAAATTATAGTCATGACAATTGGTAATATTGGTAATATTTTTCGTTATATATATATTTTTTGTAATATCTTGCTCTAATCATCAATTGCATGTCCACATTGATGTAACATCTATCAGTGGAAACCTTATTGATTTATATATTTCATTTACTTCATAATTTCCCTACCCTTATCCTAATCAAGTGGGGTTGGTCCAACTTGTCCTCTTTTCAACCGACTTCAGAAAAGAAGATAGATTTCAAGCCGACTGTATTTTTTATGTTTATATGAACGATATGTTTATTATCTTTCGATCATCGCTTTCGCATTAGTCTGTTATATCGAGCTATCTGACACACCCTTTAGACCTATCGTCCAATCAATTGAAACGCTCTTGGCTATCAATCTTACGATTCCATTCGCTAAGTCGGTCAACAGCCGGTAACAATCTGTAAATCTTCATATTGATTTAATACTCGATTATGCGCGTACGCATTGCCATTCAATTTGTCCCCCGCTTGATATACGGCGAATAGCAATAACTATCATACGTAAATAGCGTACAGACATGAAACGCAGATAAATCACACCCAGTGTGTAGGCTCCGTATAAACGTCCGCTAGTTGGATATGAAGTGGAATGTTACTCTTGATAATTTATATCTGGACCAGATTGTGTTCAGGTAGCTTGCGAAATTGTAAGTAGCTGAGACATTTAATGAGATATAAGATATTTGTGCCCGTCCGGCTTGTTATCGATGGATAGCCTTAGCGGTTTCGCTGACGCCGTCGGCCATTTCAGGACGAAACAGCAATAGCCAAATAGCGAGACCTCTCACGCAAGGGGTCCGCGGTTCGATACGGACCACGCATCTCTGATTTTGCGAAATTTTATGAAGTCTTATACCTTTAAACGAGCAATTCTTGTATATATATATATATATATATGTATGTATGTATGTATATAATCGGAATCTCGGAAACGGCTCACATGATTTTCATAAAATTGAGTATTCTGGGAGATTCGGGGGCGACAAATCGATCTAGCTAGGTTTCATTTATGGAAAAGGCGTTTTGTCCCTGTTTTTAGGCAATGAAAATCTGCTAAAATATCATTTCTTATTACTAAGTTTTAAAAACGGAGCAAGCTCGGTCATCCAGGTACTACGAAATAAACTATAGAATAGAGGAAACTGAAAATAAATGTCTCTGGCAAAGATATACTTTGTTAAAAATATCTGTAAGCATCGCTGTCGTGTGCAACCGGAAAGTTGCTGCTATTACAAACAGCGCGGTTCGCGAGTTTTATGGTGAAGCTTTAAAAACTGTAGCTTTGCACGACGCTGGGCATCAAAAGCAGAGTTCGTGTGTATCCAAGCATTGTCGCGAGGTAAAGTTAGTGTACGAGGGTACGGGCTTTGTATGGGCTACGAACTTTCCAACATGTGGTCGAAATATTCGTGTACAATTGCATAAAAATCTTAAAATCGGTTTGAATTGAGACGGATCTTCATCTCAACTGGAATGAAATTCAATGGGAGTGATTAGGATGTAAATGAGATGGACAAACGTCATCATTTGTTTATCATTATCAATTATTAGTGTATGTGCGTGCGTGGGTGACTATTTTGTTTTGCACACAATCTTCTCGGGAATATGTAGATCTCGACAAGTTTCGTATTTAGGCTGGAGAAATATCTCGCGACTTTGTTCTTGGGACATCGTACGTAATATCCTGCAACTGTCTGATTCCTGTGTCGTCTCTTGAATACATTCCAGCACTCAAACAAGTATTTTCAATGTTATACGGGTCATATGATGTCAATGTGATACACAAGCAATATCGCAATTACTTTGAACCGGAACAGATTGTTTGCTTGTGTGGCGATGAAGCCTGAAGGGCGTGGACAACTTGTTAATTACTTCTGCTTAGCTGTAGACTGTGGATTAGGTTGTGACTCGGTTCAAAATAGCACCACTTCGTCTCTTCTTGTACAGGTTTCCACAGGAAGGCGAGTGAGAGATCAAATCGAGGAGACAGACAGCAGTCGTTCTGTGATGTAACCACTGGTTACCAAGCAGTTTATAATCAGGAATGGACTAATTAGAGCAGTGAGTGATCAGAGAGATGTATGGGACGTTATATCCAAATACGAACAGATTTGCGCGCCTTGGCAGTAAAGCTAATTCGTATGCCGTGACGGCAAACGGCATGACCATGCCATGTCCTGATGCCCCCTCATCTCCCCTGTGTGTGCGTGCACGTCTACTATACACGTTGCTCCTTCTCTGTGTGAGCTGGGCATATAATATTTACAATTATAAAATGTACGATAAAAAAGTAGGCCGTCGCAAAGCCAAACCGATAAGTACCTGTAACGAAATGTGAAATAAAGGAAAAATAGAGTTTCATTAACAAAATAGATTTATTTTTTGATTTGATTTGATGATTTGAATTATAAAAATAATTGTAGAATGTCCATATTTATAAATATAAAAGACAATATGTTAGTATATTTAATGTTGTTACTGTTTGACTGTTTTGCAATTGACATTATACATCTGCCGGGCGGCCTACTTTTTTGTTTACTGTGGTAGGTTTCTTAAGAAAACTTACTGATGGTGTCCTAAAGAAACCCTTTACAACCATGTGTTGGTAAGCAAAAATAGTATGTATTTGAATATAGCCAAAAGCAATATGCCTGGTGACAAAATTCGGACTTCCCAATCTAGGAAGACCGGCGTTCAATCTCGAGACGATTCTTGAATTTATTGAAGTTATAAGCGTATTAGAAATTAATTATTTTTTATAACTAACCTTTTTTTTATAACTAACCTAATGGGACGGCAACGACTAAGGTAGACGGGCCACCTGATGGAATGTGGTCACCGTCGCCTATGGACATTTGCAACACCAGGGGAGTCGCCAATGCATCGCCGGCTTTGGCACCTTTCTCGAGAGCCCCATGTTACTGTTCCTGTGTTGTTAATAATATAATTTAATAATATAATTTCTCCATAATGAAAATAAACATACTATACTCTCGGCTAAATAATTTATATGATACTCTATAATCTATCGTAATTGGGTGCACATTTTCAGGACGAACGTGAATAAATTAGAAAATATAAGATAGGTAGCCTATGAGTTTTGTACTTTGAAATGAAGTCAAAACGCTAACTATTGGCTACGCCCATATTTGTCCAAGAATGGTAATCATATAGCATATAGATAGCTGCTGCAATAGAAAGGTAAAGTGTTCTAACGCATTTACAGGTCATTGTAATAAAAAATCCTAGAAAAAAAATAAAACAAATTCACGAATACTGATAAATTAAAAATATGTCACAAAATCAAGAATATCCAAGATACTGCTTGCTCACGGAGAGATTCATTTCCGACAATAGTTAGCGTTTTTTCTAAATAAAACGATAATAATATTAATCCATGTCTCTGGGAGGAAGAGCTGCTGAAAAATTAACAAAATGAAAACCTATAATCTAAATAAGTATAATTATTAACAGCTTTAAAATCAATAGAACTTTTATGCAAACTCGATTCTAAGGGGATACAGTTTGCAAACAATATTCATAATTATATAAGTAAGTAATTCATTTAACTTCAGTCAGTGTATATCATTTATTCGTCGATTTACTGGGATCCCAAATACCTATTACCGTTATACTCGAATATATAGTGGGTATTAGATTGTATACAGTTGTATCCATATAAATGTATAACTAAAATAAATACCTTATTAAGCAAAAATTAACAGTAATCTAAAATTATTCTATTATAAGAAAAATAAAACAAAATGCGCTCTGTCTTCATTTTTCAAATGATGCAATAACCAAATTTTAAGACCAACGATTGCACGACAAATGCATTAAAAGGCAGATTCTTTACAATATACATTTTATTTTGCAGTTTTGGAAACAATCGCAGGAAGGAGCATACTACACGAGACACATCTCGATACAGATTCACACACATATAAACAATAGTCGGTCTCACGGCGTAAGTTCGTTCCAACAAACTAACATCAGGCACACTACTCAAAACGTTCGATCCTACTCTCCTCGACATAAATAACGCGCGGGACGCCCGCGCGGTCCGGCTCGCGGCGTACCGTTAAAACGAAATCTATCAATATTAAAAATAGTACGATTGCCCAGCTACCCATATAGTGAAGTTAGTATTAAGTTACTGTACAGCTTACACGTCAGCGACCCGCCCACTACAGCCGTCCAACCGCTCCGCGGCGGCTCGCGGTCGAGGGACCGTCCGCCGCCCGCTCCGCCGGCGCGAGTCGAGCTCGCGACCGCATCACCGAAGCGAACGAGAGTCACGTGCGGACCGACGGCTAAATATATTACAGGGTCGGCGAGCGTACAGGGCGCGGCGGCGGGTCAGTCCGCGGGCTCCACCGAGTCGGACGCGTCGGAGGCGTCGGGCGGGTCGGGCGCGCGCGCGCGGGACGCCAGGTACTGCCGGTGCGCGTACTTGTTGAACCGCCGCTTGGCCATGAACAGCGTGGCGATGGTGCGCGGCGCCAGGCGCACGGCGGCCGCGCGCGACGTGATGCCGCCGCGCCGGCACTCGCCGCACGTGTAGTCCAGCACGTTCAGCGCGCCGCCCGCGCCCCCCGCGCTCCCCGCGCCGCCCGCCCGCCTAACGCACTCTGCGGACAACCGGTACCGACCTCGTATCCCACTTCGCTCTCCGCTCCGCGCCGCCCCCGCGCGCCGCGCTGGGCCGAACTCTTTATCCCTCCCACCGATCTGACTAAATTGACAGGTTCTAATGGTGTGACGTTATATGTTTCTAAATAAATCGACATTAAAAACTGTCTCCCATAGTTTGCGTTTCATTTATCACACTAATCTTATTACCGACGATTTTCGTTAATAGACATTCAATAATTTTTATTTCATTAATAATGAAACGTATGAATGAAAAGAGAAAAAAAACATTCGGTTACGAAATATGTAACTTGTAAAATATCAAACGAGTCGTTCGGCCCAGCGCCGTCAGGGACGGCTGCAGAACGAAACCGTGTACGTAGCACACACACAAATCGACGTATCTATTTGTCTATTTGAGGGGGACCCTCGTGATTGTCTAGTTGCGAACGAACAGTTCCAGCTATCGACTATACGAGGCGGATTATAGGTATACTGTGTATATACATCATGCGGTCACCTATACGATCTTATCTAACACATCTAATAAAACTCAAAGCTTCCTATTGATGTATCGATATTATGTTTATCTCACGGTAAAGGTCTTTGAAATTCATGTTAAAGCCTGTTGGACACAAATTCCGGAGGCGATTTACAAGGTTTTTGTGAGGAGGAACCGTGATAGTTAAGACAGCGAAATATATGAGAAAGCATGAAGTGTATTTAAATAATGCTGATATCGATATTCGTAAATGATTAATAATGTAAATGTAACCATGCGCACAATGCATTACAGATAAAAGCGAAGCGACAAACATGAGGCTATAACTTACGTATTCTTTAAATTATAATTCAATCAAATCAAGAAACAATATCACAAAATTATACCCTCATATTTGCATAACACAAGCAATATAGAAAAATGCGGGTAGATGTTAAACGATTACGGTTATTAAACAATATTATACACTCCGAATAATTCCGAATCGACTCCATCGCGACATGAGCGACCATAGAATTACAGTTAAAACCGTTTAACATCCAAGCGCGACGTGGTGGGGGGTGTAAGCGTATGCGGTCTACTGGTCGGTGGGGGTGACGTACCTTGATGCAGTTGCCTATCGCAGAGCTTACATATGACGAGCTGCATTGTCCCCTTCGGGCCGATGAAGGAGCGCTCGCACAGCGGGCAGTAGCGACCGATGCGATACGCCCTACGTACGCACACACACATACGGATTGTACGCGCACAAGCACCGGAACACAGAAACACGCCATTAGTATCCACACGAGACCCGCTGCCGACTGGACGGTGTGACGGTCTCAACTCATACTTCCCCGCTTTATTACTTATCTTCTATTGGCTCGCGCGTAGAGGCATTCTTAAAATTAGTATATGTATACTGTTATAGCGTGAAGTGTCGACGTCAATGGTCCTCTTCCTAATGTACTTGAAAGATATTAGGTATTAAAAGCTTACTACATAAATATTAAAAGTAATATGTTACATTTAGACATAAATAAAATAGATTCAAACTAGATTTTTTTAAATATTAATGGGATAGAAACTACCAATATTAGTAATAATAATTTAGTACTCTACAAAGGTAATTTTTTAAAAATTTCGATCCAAACCAAAAAGTTAAAAGTGCTGTTCATTTGAAAAAATATTTATATGTATATAGATATATAAATGTATGTAATTTTATATGCCAATTGGAATATAATAAAACTTTTAATACATATACAGAGGATGATTAAAAACATTTAAAAATATACAAAGGTTATTTTTTTGCAGTGCAGGGAGCCAGAAGACAAGTAATAAAGTGTACTTCAAGTTAGTGAACTCAATGAGAACTGATGATCATCTACTCCCGTGGTTAGTTCGGTATGTTACATGAGACATGAAGTTAGTACTTCAGCGACGATGATGGCATGTCGACACCCAATGGACCTATATGCTATATTAATTGAGGCAACACAAAGTAACAAAATTATGTATTGCATCAATTACAAGTTAATCCTTGTATATTGCCAACCATATTATGAAATTCACAGTAAAGTCGGTTAAAGTAAAATTATCGCTAAATATATGTACAGATTGGACCTAATTAATAGAAATAATTGATATGTAATTTATTTAGATTTAATTTAGATAAATTTGGAAGACACATTTTTAGAATTACGCCCTACTTTACTGCTCTGTTGGAAGTTTGTATGCTCAAATGTAAGAGAAAAGAATTAGCTAGCAAAATATTTCAAAATAGTCAAGAGCACACAGTCTGCGGGTACAGATTAACTAACAAATAACTTACAAAGCAAGGGATGTGTGTGCATGCAACTTTAAAGAAGCCTAATTCTGCTAAGTAACAACATGAAAATATATTGTAAGGATAGTCAAAGTAGTCATTAATATATTAAAAGAAAATAAATTTACCATGCTGTAAAAAAAAATACGCTATTAATTAGTAGAATTAGGCAGCCGGGAATTGTGCTAATTAAGAACGCTGCTTCGGATCTCATAGTTAACATTATGCGGGGGGCAAAATGCTACAAATATACCAAAGACAAAGCGGATGTCGACAGTGAAGACACAGGATGGAGCGGCTTATGTTAGTCCACATCGAACACGCATGGGTGACATGAGTACAGTAACTACCAAGACCAGTTATTACGTAAACAAATTACACATAGAATATTTAAAGACTTTGTAAACTTTGTACTTTTGCTATTCGCCTCCCTCGCTACATATTCTTCTCGATCTATGCAACTACGTGTTCAGGTTTTGACGTGGCCACTCTTGATTTTACTTGAAAAACAACACCGAAAACATTTAAAATGTGAACCACACAAGGTGTAGAATAGTGTTAGGTCAAAATAAAAGTGACACAAAAATTTCAATGAGAAGTTCAGAATTACTAAAAAAAATGTCATTTAATGACTCTTCAATCCTGTCACATTAAATAAAGCTTCTGTCTGTACCTATGTTACTAACATGTAGGTTAAAGCACAAGTAAGAAAATAGTACCAAGTAAGGGGAAGGGTGTATCTACAAGTTTTATACAACACGCATAACTATCCTCTTCGAGAATGGCTTGGAACTATAAAAAAGAGGGAAGATTATTTTTTACGTATGTCTAATGTAGTTCAACCCTCGCCAATGCTAACTTAGCGAGACGAAATTAGGCAACAAACTAAACATAGTGGAATTGAAAATTAAATATACTATTTGTAACAAATCAATATATACCAGTCGTTCAATACAAGTAGATCTTAAGAGCTGATAGCTAATATTAATTTGTAAACATAATTATGAATAGTCAACAAGAATAAAGGCTTTATAAGTTAAAAAATCTGTGTCATCCATCAACCCATCAGCATTTAGAGATTTACTACTGGATACAGGCTTTGCATGATAGAGGCTTTTTGCCGCAGTCACTGCACTTGGCTGTGTGATGGTAAATATTGTCAAATGAAGCCGTTGCTACCAACCTCCTACAATTAATTCCTTATCTCCTTATAAACGTTTTTTGAATACTGATTACTCAAAAACTGTTTAGTGTTCTCCATCAACGCCATTTTAGAAGTTGTTAGAAAGATATAAATCAAGTTTAACTAATCAGATTTTAAATAACGAATCTATGGTATGCTATGGGGTGGCAGAATTCTCTTTCCTGCGCAACGGTCACCATACCAGTTCGTTTCGCAAAGTTCCGGGTTCGACGCCCGGCAAGACAGGCATCTGAATGATAAACTTAAACTTCCATTCTGGGTCTGGGTGTTTGTGAAATTGAGTTCGTGTGTGTCTATAGCTTAGCACACACAGGCAATCTGAATGTGTAGGAAGCATTATTTGTTATTATTATTTATTCTAAGTTGATTCCATACCACGACAAATATATCTGAGTGTTCTCCTCCAAAAGAAACCAAACATATTTTGACACAAAGAATTTATATCACTTAACACAATGAGAAATAAATATAAAGGAAACTTCCTCATGATATCATTTTGTTTACTATACTATAAGTATAGTACAGTAAACGAAACGATAACGTAAGCAGTATCTAGTAATGTAAATGGTATATTATAGTAGTAATGTAATGGTAATTTAATTGTATTCAATTAGAACAAAGTAATTTATTGAATATAGATTCTTTACAGAACACTTATTGAACCTCAAACTACCACCTTCTGGGAAGGTGTTTTGTTCTGGAGAAGAGGCGGCGAAAGAAACTCCAAAACCCACATCTTTTATTAGCTACGATACCCTATCTAAATAATTGCGGCCTTATTCATAAACGTTACTTAAGCACACATTAGCTATATAATGTTTTGTCTCTTTCTAGAAACTTTACAC
>DWKO01000106.1:0-10715 GCA_018249515.1 Euriphellus phraxanor
TATATTATGTATGTGAGTGATTATACGCTGTCATATACGACGCTCTCTTCCGATATCGATCGCGATTGACAATGACATGGATGGTATATACAATATATACAGTTGTGACTTTTATTGTCTGTATATATATACATACAATAAAAGCACCAACTGTCGATGCGTTAAATAGTTATCTCTGTTACTAGTGTACCATCGCTAATAGTCGAATCGAATGGATTTGCGTGCAACGCAAGAAGCTGCACGCTAATCCATTCGACTCGACGAAAAGCATTGCCAATCGCTATGTTCTAAGAGTGTGTCGAGTGAATCGCGACATATCCCGCAATGTCGAGCTGGTTCACAATAAGTCGGACCGACGGTTTTTATCGCTTGCCGAATGTTGGCTTTTGGTGTTCACAATATCTTTTGCTTTATCTTGTATTATCGACAGGCTTGTAACAAAATAGCTATGCTAACAATATCCGACTCAACATAAATCGTAGCAGGGCGACCGTCAATTCAGTAAATAGTGCCATCGGATCCAATTAAATGCCAATACAGTCCGCGCCAAACTTTATGGTCTACTGGAGATTAGCCAGCTTGAAGCGTTACGCAATTTTCAGGTATCAGCGAGCAAAGAATGGCGCGGGGAATATTTCCCAGCACACTATGGACCATGTATCACTTACCTCAACTAAAAAAGGTAAATCAAATGCCGGAGTTTCATTAACGAGAATTCTTTGATACGAATAGAAGATCAGTCATTTCAGTTTTTGTTTTAAATCAACAATAGATGCGCAAATTCAGAGTAACACAACGTTCAGAGTAGAGGTCATAAAGTTTGGCGCTGATTTTACATCTGATACAATTGTCGAGGCGATACATGTCTGTCCGACGTAACATGAACGAGCCCTGAATCCCGATTTACATTGGGACAGTGGACAGTAAAGTGAATAAGCGCGTAAAGTGAATAAGTGAGTAAAGGCAGCGGCGAGTTATGGCGAATCGACTTGTGATATGGAAGGTGTTTCTATTCCTACAAACGCTAACGCTCACATTTGTCTAAGTGTCACATTTAATGGCGGTTATCGTATGACAGGGTCATTATTACTTATTGAATAGAAAATCAATAAATATTGGCCACCATATTGATCACGTCACATGTGGTTTGGTTATGTCTATTGCATACGCTATCATTATTATCCACAATGTTAAGAATGAACATTTGCAACTTATAAGGAGACAGCACGGCCTTGGGGTCAGCGATTTGCTTCATTTTTTTACAGTAGTGCAAAATCCTATTAAAAAGAATTACGCGAAAACATTAAAATAATCTTATTAATTAATTTTATAAATTACGGTTGTATAAAAAAAGAAAATCAAGACATACCGACTTGGACTCGAACCCGAGCCCGTCGGCTTCAGAGGTGGAGGCGCTACCAACTGCGCCACGCAACATTACAACATTAGAGATATATTTTATGAAGAGGTTTATCTTGAAAACTTTAGACCACTTTTTCATGGTTCATGAGTAGTGCCCCTTAATATTTAAACATTGTGATGTAATAAGTGTGTACTACTATAAAACACAGCAAATCTCATTCGCAAATAGTCCCTTGTTAGATTTATATTGTAAAATGATAGCTCAAAGCTAGCGGCTCGAAACAAATACAAAATCTTTCTGGCTGGGGCTCACTGGTTAATCTATTTTTGTATATTGCATTATTCACTTTACTATTCACTTTATGTTCGTTCATTTTTCATTTGGATACCATTGATATTCTACTGGCTATAACTATAGAATTGATAACAATTATTGATCTTACAGGAGCGTCTTTTTTGTGGAACTTCTAATACTCCATAACAATGCCATTGTCCAAATACAAACCGATGCTGTATGCGCGTTAAGTCGATTAGTCCAAATGGAAAAGGAACGAGTTTGGTCCGTTCTCAATGCCCAAATACGAACGGTTTTTGCTCACCATCGGCAGGTTTCTTACCATCGTTGAGTTGTCTTAAAATCCTGCCTTATGAAACCATCGGTCGGCTTCTCTAGGAAACCAAAACAAAAATAGTTCGAAGTTGGACAAAGGGAGCGGGCCTACACATCAATGTACGATTATCGCGTGTCGGCGTAGAGGGCGCGTCGCTTGTTGCAGCCGCGCGCGGTCGCGCGTCATTCCCACTGGTGCGGCGACGGCGGCAGCTCCGAGGGGTGTGCGACTGTCGAGCTGCAACGTACCGCGTGTCGCGCGCGATTAGTCGCCGAGTCGCATGTGCTACCCACACCCACGCCACTCGGCGCGCCTGATCGATTCGAGAGTATATTGCGTGCCTCTTTTTTACTACGTATTCAAGTATGTTTTTTTGTTTTTCACGTGCAAGGCCCATACATAATGCTTTAACCGCTTCGAAAACATAATAACGAATGGAATTTTAATCAAGTCCCCCTTCTTTTAAAGATATTCCGAACATAACAATCAGATGTCACGCATGCAATTTTAATTTTCCCATGAGAGCTTCCAAAATTATGGTTTATTTAATTATCAATTGACAAACAAGTTTTAAGTGTACCAAAAAGCATTTGTAGTGAGTCTTCACTATGTCATTAAATGTGGGTAAGGCATTCATATGACCCTCAATTCAATCAAACGCACCAATAGATATGTCGGATCATGCATATTTAACTTCAATTTTGAAAATCGAATTTAAAACCAACTGTCTATGTCAATAAAAAGAGAGCATCAACGGCAAAACTGCATCACAAATCAAATCTCTACTCATTAAACTACGTCATGATTGAAACAATTAAAAAAAATCACCACAACCAAGTGCTCGGCATAGTGCTCACTGTATCTACGCATGCACTACGTCGCAACAGGGAACAGATTGTGGGAGTTCAGCAAAAGAGACCTTATTACTTAAAGCGTAAGGTACATTTTTGGGAACCCTCCCAATCAATAATCTGCCGCGACAGTCTGGCCCACAATAACATTCACTCGGAGTCAAGCCGTCGCCCAAAACATTCTACGTTGATGTATACTTCTTCCTTTCAACTTGGAAAAACAGAATTCGATCAAGTATATGACAGCAACGCTTAAAATTTATTAACAGTCATAAAATGTTAACGTCTTGGTAGGCCTTCATCTTTAAAATATTATGTCCCTTTTTCCAGGTAACACTTGTTTATTAACGTCAACTTGACATAACATAAACATAATATTATTGCTTATTATGTACGTGCTTATGTAGATAGTAATATTAAGAACTTTGCTGTCAATCTTGCAGCAACAACTGAACAGGTTCTTGAAGCAATCGAGTCACATTGAGTAACAATTATTGATACAATGTCAACTTTAGTTGCCAAAGTTGACACTGCACTTTAGTTCCATTGCAGTAATGTAACATTTAAATCTAAAAATTTTTTTCATTATCCAAGCTGTCATATACCAATCGTAAGTAAAAAAAATGGTAGGGAACCACAAAAAATGGGAGGCATGCATTGCAACGGTTGCAACCGAACCGGAGGAGGTGGGGCGAGCTATCCAACGATCAACCCTTTTGAAATTACAACGCCGCACGACAATACAACAGTAATCTTCTATCAAAATATTTCTCTTTACTATCACAATAGGTGACGTAAAACTATTTTAATTTCAATGTTTTAATTATTTGAACACGATATAAATATAATTCAGGATACAAAAATTCTATCTCAATTTCAAATAAAATATATTTTATCCAATATTTATCGTAAACTGAAATTCTTGAACGGAATTATGGCTACTTTTTTTTCAATGGGTGCATTTGATTACAATGACTGTATTTGATTATAAATAATTTCTCAATGACCGTTATTTGATTATAAACAATTTCTCAATGACCATATTTGATTATAAACAGTTTCTCAATTACCGTATTTGATTATAAGCAATTTCTCAATGACCGTATTTGATTAAAAACAATTTCTCAATGACCGTATTTGAATCATACACAATTACTTTCCAAGCATTTTTAAATTTTGCGCGTTTATCTTTTTAAAATAACAGTGTTGCATTGTTGAACGGCGTCCGCGTGAGATAACAGTGGATGGACAACACAAGTATGGCGTGCGGTGAGCGCTTACTGGCTGGGGCTACGCAGCGCACAGAAATATCACCGGCGATAGCAGTAGTATTTTTGCCGCAGTCTTGAAAGGGGAACAAACTTTTGCTTTCGAACTCGCTCTAGAGCTGCCGCAAACACACAGAAAAAAAAAGCAGAACGTTATTACAACTACACTCTCGTCACCAGCGGTGCTATTCTACGGAGAAGCGTGGAAGACACCACCATTCCAAGAGGGTTGATTTTGCTCGATAACAGCAGTTCTGCGTATTATAAAAAAACGAACGGAGATCCGAAGCGAGGAGAATATGAGTAAAGTAAAAACGGAGAGAAACAAAATCGTAAACCCATGCACAAATCGGGCTCCGGCAAAGTCGGCCCTTGGGCGTTAAGTTATTGTTACTAAAAATAGGCACAAAAGTACTGTTACCTACACTGCAAAACAAAACTACTGAAGGCGGTGTGGGAGGGGACGGGAGGCGGGATGTCGACATAGGCTAACTTCTGCGACCACCTAATTCTAATTTAAGTTCTAACATCGAACGCGTCGAGGTTGCTTGACACGTGGGACATTTAAAGGTAATGCAAGGTATCTTAAGGCCTGTGACACTGTCGTGCACACACTAACAGATCGCACCGTGCCACACGTAGTTGTGATGACCGTTTGGTTTTAATCTGATATATCAATTTATTTACTCAAATCTTTATTTACAACATGTTACGTGTAGACAACACGGTAAATTATTCCTCGATTCGTACCGCACGGGAATGTCAATGTAAACTATATAGACTACAGGTACTGATTATGAAACAAATGTATCACCAAAAAGTGAATGTTGAATATGAGTATACAGCAAAATCTTTAGCGAAATGGATAGTTCAAAAATGACACAGTCACGCACGCACACGAGTTCGGTGCGTGCACGGAACACACATCCGTGTTGTCTATACGCTGTGGGGTTGGCGTGGCCCATGATGGGTGCGGGTGGTCGCTATAGCTGAGCGTGTTAGGTTACGGTATCGCAAAGAATTCACCTAGTGTCGTTTGGTTGCGGTTGGTTGCGGTTGGTTGTTGGTGGCGGCGCCTTACCTTGCGAAGCTCTTGAACGCCGCCGATTGCGGATTGATGCACAAAGGCACCCGCGACGTTTGGAGCTGCTCCGCTATGAACTTGTGAATCTCCTCTGGAATTGAGACAGGTACTTGGTTACCTTACGGAAAAAGCGTGAAGGCAAATGAGTAATACTTTAGACTTAACTTTTTCAATAGCGTGAAGTAATATTTCTGTTGCAGAGCCAAAAATAATGTAGAATCCATCCTGTATGTCATGACGGCAGTTTAGCTAAACACAAGATCCCAAGCTGTTCTTTTACGCCTGAAGAAAAACCATATCAAACGACGAACGACACATTGACTTGAAAAGTCACGACAATGACCTTACAAAATTACCAATAAACAATGATAACAACTGACTAGTTACGCAACACTCTCGTCACTTCTGACATGTATGACTTTGATAGATAAGTCAGTCGACTCCGGATAGACTTCCATTTTCTTACACAGGCGACGGAATACCTTTGACTTGATGAACTGAAGTGAGTTTCCTTTCCCATCCGTCGTGGAAGGCGTGTGGAGCGACCGGCTCTAGGTCCGGCGAGTAGTGGCGCGCGGCGGGCGGCGCGCTGTAGCAACACTTGCACATGCAGGAATGGTACCGCAGCCGTCCTTCCTCCAGGTAAGGGTGAGCCAGTGCGTCCACCACCGAGATCCGCTTCGCCGGATCGAATACCAGCATCTGAGGACGTACATAGGAAACAGATCAGCTGTGAACATACAATGGAAGAACTTACTTGGCCATTTTATACCACAAACCTCTAGAATATACAGAATTTAAAACATGTTTGATGATATAATTTATTGAACCAACAATAGAGGTACAAAAGACGCTCGTGATGCTCAGAAGCATTCTCTTCGAGCCAACGATAAGAATGTGCAGGGAAACAAAAGGTACACAATAACAAGCGGTATAATACAAACAAGGGAATAAAAATCAATAAGATTCTTTTCGACGAGAAACAGAAAATGAATTAATAGATGAACTATAAATTAAAACAAATATCGGGAATAAAAAATATATTAAAATAATACTGAATTGGCTAATGTATTAAGCATACACTCCTTTCTTAAACAAATGCCTCGATGCCATCAATTTAATATTGATATATTAACATCATAGTTGATATATAATTCTCAGAAGTAGAAGAATGGACCAAATACAGTAACAGTGACGTTCATTATCAAGATTTTGCAACGACATTCATTCGAAATTTTATTGAATATGTCACAACTTATAAAGATTGAAATCCGTCTGGTGAAACTCATGTCCCAGATGTGAGTGTCCCAAATGTTTTACCTGAATGTTGACTATCTCGTAAATAGACAGATAAAATCTGATATTTCGTGACATTTTATAAAAATATTGATAAAACTGAAATACATCGATAAATTAAAATACTACTATCATGCACATAACTAAAGAAGTCTCGAACGATTAATAGCTTCATACACTGATCTTCAGTCAACATAATCTTGTGATTCCTGCATTTGTCTTCATTCCTGGAAAAAACATCTTGCTAGGAAATCTGTCTGAATTTGTCAGAAGCGGACGACGACGGGCCTATAACGGCAAGGGTATCTCGTCTTCTTGATCTTGGCCCCATTTGTCACAAATGCAATTTTTTTATAAGCCCTCCAAATACTTCGCATTTGTAGTTTATGCTGAAATTACATACAAATATAATACAGTACACAATTGTAAACATTATGTTGGAAGCTTGAGGAGGTTTCCCTACGTAGGTACGTACCAACTATCATTATAAATATTGTTTCAATAATGTATATCTTACTTGTTTCTTCCTAGGCTTCTTTTGTTAAGGTATTCTTCACGTAATATTCACGTCGAGTAGTGTCACCTTGCTAGAAAGCTACGGAGTGCGGGCTCATTACAATTATCCTTTACAGAGGCACACGCCATAGCTTTCTTGCACGATGGCATTTGAGGAAACTTCTTAGCTTCTTTATTCGGCTGTTGCCAGTAATCTTCCCACACTATCGTTGCACGATGGCATTTGAGGAAACTTCTTAGCTTCTTTATTCGACTGTTGCCAGTAATCTTCCCACACTATCGTTGCACGATGACATTTGAGGAAACGTCTTAGCTTCTTTATTCGGCTGTTAGCAGTAATCTTCCAACACTATCGTTATCCACAATCTCATTGGTTTAGTTAGTAATTCTATGAATTATCGAATTGAAAATCTTAGTTATTTTTTTAATATCATTCGAAATTGTAGCTTATTTTGGATTGGATGCAACATGCAATCCTTGAGTGTTGGTGGTCGTAATACGGCAGGTATAACAGAGTCTTATCACATTTAGCACAATTGTTTTTTAGGTACCATTGAAGAAGCAGATGTGAAGCCGGTTCAGTTGATGTTAAGTGGCCACTTTTGCGTATGGACCTTAGAAATCAACCCCCAATATGACTGTGGTTTTACTTCCAGTCGGTGGTCTGATTATCCAGTTTTGGGCCTTTAAGACATTTCTATCGACGGGCGTACAGTATAGCTAAAATCAAGTGGGCGGTCTGATGTTTCATTTTTTCTAAGTTATGTTAAAAAAACTTCCCAACTATCCGCTACCAATATATATGATATTTTAATTCATGTACTATGCCCACCCTCCCTTTTCATAATTTCCCGTTGTTCAAGTACACTGAGCCTAAAACCTTTTCATTCAAGTGTAAAATTTGGTAGGTAGGTGATTATATGACATGCCCCGATTCTATTAGACGCTTTGAGAAATTTGACTTGTCATCGTGACCATTCGTAAACGCGCAGAGATATTCTTACTATCTTATATTGAAACTTCTACCTTCTTCGACCGGCGTACATGCCGCTGCTGTCGGAACAATTTTGGAGACCCAGATTGTTCTTGTCTAGCTTTTTTCTGTTTATAGCAAATATTATCATATTAATAGCGGATTGCTGCTAAGAGTAAAGTTGCTAAGAAGTGAAGTGTCAATGGACGCATTCTTCATCATTATGATTATGTAACAGTTTAAGTTAAAATAACATTAGGCTAGATTGTATTTTTTATAAAGTATTTCGATACTTTACAAAAAATAACGGATTGTTGGGACGTAGTTTTAACATAACTTAATAACATGAATGCGGAAAGTAACGCCTGATACTATTAACTACCGCTTAATTTAGTACACAAACAGAAAACAGAATTTAAATTAGCACCCGGGGCAGTAAACGCACGAAGGGGCAGGTAACGCCCCTGGTACTTTCGCTTGCCTGTCGCGAAATTTATATAAAAATAAAAACATTAACAGAGTGTACGTTGGTACACACGTGAGCCAGTTAATGCAAAGCCTGTCGAGTGGGTTGCGTTAAAACGAAATCAGAAGTAAGGTAGTTAGTTACCTGAGCGAGTAAATGCACCGCCTCGTGCGTGGCCTGCACGGAGAGCGTGTAGAGCGCGGCGAGCGCGGGCGGGCGCGGCGCGCGCCGCAGCATGTGCGCCCGCGCGCCCGCGCACGCGTGCCGCATGTCCTCCAGCGACGGCGTGCCCAGCAGCTCCGTTATCAACTCCAACTGGTACAAACGAACGACCGTTTCGTATATTTGCAAATGAAAGCTGCAATATACAATACTTTAGATTATGCATGCGTGTGTTTTGTGTGTGAGTGAGTGTGAGTGTGAGTGTGTGCGTGTGTGTGTGTGTACGTGCGTGCATGTGTGTGTAATTTTAATAGACGTAGAATGTCGCGACCCGCTTTGAAATTGGATATTTCATTCAAGAGATATCGATTACGAAAAATTTGCATTAAAGTGTTTTTTCAAAATATCTCGAAAAAACTGAGAGTTTATTTTTTAATATTACAATCAATTTGGTAATTCAAAAAAAGTTTTAGGTTTTCACTTCTACTAACAACTAAGTTCTACAACTAAGATCTCTGGATTCGTTAACTTAATACCTGCTGTACTGGAGTCTGCGCCTGGAAGAGTATGCGTCTACCGAGGAGTTCACCGAATATGCAGCCCACCGACCACACGTCCACCGCTGCAGTGTAGTGATTCGCGCCCATAAGTATTTCGGGAGCCCTGGAAACAGTGGAAACATTTTTTACGTTACTGTTCAAAGAGGTGGCGCATATTCTGAAACATGTATTTGTTTTACATCGACATTTACGATCAAGGGGTAACCTGACCACAAATGGAGTACGTGTTCTAAATAAATTGTCAACTAAACCTTCTCCTACCCTGCTGAAACCTGCTAGATGTTAGCAGTTTTATACTGCTAACATAACCGCACATCGTAAACATATTAGTAATGATATCGATATCGTCAACAACGCCTTAATTTCAAAATTTGTATAGGCTTACGAGGGCATATACAAATTGTCAATACAATTTTTTTTTCAATCTACTGCCGGAACTGTCCAGAAACTTTACACATGACATTGCTAGAAAGAAACAAAACAGTATTTAGCTAATCTGTGCTTAAGTGACGTTTATGAATAAGGCCGTACGCAGTACGCAGTAGAAATTAAAATTCAATATAGATCACTCGTTAAGCTATGAAGAATTGTAGGTAATGATTGGCCACGTCAGAGAGTTGGCCTGGATACCTGCACAATGCCCCATTATGCGCCGACATCTGACACTGTTTGCCTTAAAACAAAGGGCGGAGGCCAGGGCATTCTTTCAACGAGACAAAAAGGGTTGGACGTAAATAATTCACACCTACGTCTTGTTCGACACGACACCGAGCGTCGCTTCTTTGTTCAGGTGTCGTGAAGAAGACGTCGTGACGGCAGCTTACTGTATATATTTTCCTAGAGAAAGTTTCTTTAAAGGCAAACGTGACACAATTGGTAGAGTGTCTGGAGCTTGAAAAAATAACGGTAAGGTTCTGCATGTACCAACGAAAAAATGGAATCCTTACACCACTCCTGAACGTGCATTCCGTCTGTTTGTTGCAACTTTGTTTATACTTAATATTTTTTCCTTATTCCTAACCATAAAACTTGTCGTGTCTGAGAAGGAGTTTCCGTCTCTGTTGCAACTTTATTTATACTTTTAATTTTTTCCTAATTCCTGACCATAAAGCTTGTCGTGTCTGAGAACAAGGTATTCGCTAAGACAATGACAAGCTTTGTTATCGTTGAACACTACTCGTATTGCCTCCGGACAATAGGTACAGAACGGTTAATGATATGTATATATCATAACCACCACCATCATCATCATCAACATCGACCCACTACTGTCCCACTGCTGGGCACGGGTCTCCTCTCAGAATGAAAAGGTTTAGGCCATAATCCGCCGCGCTGGCCAAGTGCGTGTCGGTAGACTACACATACCTTTGAGATTTTATGGAGAACTCTCAGGCAAGCAGATTCCTCACGGTGTTTTCCTTCACCGTTAAAACACGTGCGAATTAATTTCTAATAAAACTGCTAAAATATCATTTCTTATTACCAGGTTTTAAAAAACCGAGCATGCTCGGTCATCCAGGGACTTTACCGTTAAGCCAAGTAATCATTATTTTTCATATATTTCTA
>DWKO01000107.1:0-10704 GCA_018249515.1 Euriphellus phraxanor
TTCTGATTCAAGGATTTTGTAAAATTGAATTAAGCATAAGTTGCGCAAGCATATGCGTAAACGGGAAGCAAATAAATAGTTACTTCCTTACCAATGAAGATAAACAACAGATTAGTTACACAACATTCTTGTCACATTCCGACATTTCTGTTTCGATGGATTTTGTGAAGTTAAAATTATACTTTGCGTACGTTAATACTCTCATTGTCATGTATCTTTTATCCAGATAAATAATAGTGTTCCCGAGGGTTTAAAATAGTATTATATGTACATTAACGCGAGCGATGCCAGAGGTAAAACTAGTCTTATGTATTAATACGTGAAGAGGAAACTTTGTAGCCCTCTATAAGTGAATTGCACGCTCAGAGGAGTGTGCGATTGGTACAGTTAAAGTTCTTATATAAAAGTGCAGAGGGCAAACATTAATTTTGATTATATAACACGTGTGATAAATGCATAATTTAAAATATAATATTCATTGTTTAAATTAATACAGTAAATATCAAAACGCAATCGTTTGTGATGTATTCATAGATTTAGATTTTTTGATTGGGATGGCAAAGATGTTCAAAAATGGTCCAAAACGGTGAACTAGTATCAAAAGTAACAATTCCGTCACGGATATGAAATGTTCCGCGAGTATTTTTTGGCCTATGTCAAGAGGGGAGACGGGTTCCGGAACCCCAATCCCCCTTATACACCCATACATGCGATGACAAGTGGCCACTGACGACTTTGTAACCAACCCCATAGAACATCGACTTGAAATCACAAACGGGACTCCTGAGGACTGGTTACATGTTGTAAGTGTACTCGGCAACTAATATTCAGGGGCGGCTTAACCTATGGTGCAGGGTCTGCAATGCACACAGGCGCCGCCGTGTCAGGGGGCGCCGCAGCCTTCCTGAGACGGCGGCGTGTTAAAACAATGAGTGTTATTCTGCCGTCATAAGAAGAAAGCCGTAAATAATACCATACTGTAAGCTATACCTACTTATAAAATTGGTTTTAAACTTTCTCGTTACGACGGCAAAGTTCTTCTTCTTCTCATTCTGACAGGAGACCCGTGCCCAGTAGTGGGACAGTAATGGGTCGATAATGATTTATTGCAGTGTATGGTTATCCACATTTACCCCCAAACATGCCCAAGTCCTATGTGAGTTTATATGCAAATGCGTTGTCATACCTGAGGACTAAGATAGTCGTCTTGCTTATGTGTCCGGCATCCACACTTCTCCCACCGAAACAAGGTAAGCACCGGTTTTCAAATAAAAAGAGAATCATCAAAATCAGTTCACCCAGTCGAAAGTTATGAAGTAACAAACATTAAAAAATAACAAATACACACGACTCCTTTTTTTTTGAAGACGGTTGAAAAAGACGCACAATTCGAATGATCGTTCGACCGATCGATCCGGATGGTTAAGATCCTTAAGAAACTATTTATTAGTCTTTGAACATTTTTGAATATGATGCAATCTAATTGAAACTTAAGCACCGGATTTAACGAAAACTATTTGTATAAATAAGGCCACCACACAAAGAACGAAGTTATAAGGGTACCGTTTTAGACATTTGGCTACAAAATAAAAACAAATGGTTCCGTAAGAATTGCGTCCACGCTTGCGTAATTGGTTGGTGACATTGACTGTAAATCAATTAATTTTCTTTCGCGAAATCTTTCTCGAAGGCGACGAATTGATTCACGTAATATTTATTCGTAGTACTGAATAAGGCTTCGTTAAAAATAATTGAATATAGAAAAATCTTTTCAATAACAAGCTTTCATTATGGTAGTATTCAAACTTTTTTCTTCTTAATATAAATTTACTCGAGGGTCAGCTTATATATACCCTTTGCAGTTTGCACTTGAATATCAGCTTTGTACCAGATTGTAGCATTGCCACGGAAATTTTATAAGTACTTACACCAAATATCAGCTCAATTGGGTGTCTGGAACTGCTTGAAAATTGATCAGAAAATGTTAAAATGTAAGTAAGAAAAGCAGAGTGACAGGCAGACTTTTGAACGGAGAAAGTTAAATAAAAGAAATAACAATAGAACAGGAAAAGAAAAATAGAGATAGACTTTTTTACTGTCAAGTAACAAAATTAGTTTTTTGTTGCCGAAGTAGTCAAAGGTGTAATGTTTTCTGATGTTAAGTAACCAAGTCTATAAAGAATAGTTTCTACCTTAGTCGATCAAAGACGCGTCGCTAATCTTCAGGACTGAGATAGTCACACAGTCGCCACAAAAGCCATTTAACATGTACGTTTGTTTGTTTATCAATTTCGTCAATGAATTAGCAAATTTTATAAGACAATATTAAATAACTACTTATAATAGAAATAACTTTGTGATTTTGTCTGAATCAATTCTCCATTCCATTTATTTTTTAACTAGAGTAATTTGACTGACAATGTCCGTCATTAATGATGTCATCCGAAGAATATACTTACTTATCATCTTCTTTTTCCCTATTCACAAAATTATAAAACCGTCGTTTATCCGATCGATCTGGACAAAAATCACAGCTCCAAACCTCCACATGCACTAGGATGTCATAGAGTCGAGAAGTTTAACGCATTCCAATACTCGCCCCATCTTCCAACGGATGCGCCAACCGACGAACTGGTCAATGAACCGGGTGCGAGCAAGACAGAAACGGGATATATATACGTCTCCTTGTCCAACGTTAGGGTGAAGTGTTAGTTCAATTTGAACTTTGTTACTGATTGAATTGAGTGGGTATAAGATTGAAGAGCTAGACAGGATGCAGGTAAACTGGTAAGTAAAGAACAGCTGATTTTTAAACAAGAAATATTTTACGAAGTGAACAATGGATTTTGTGTTTTATGCCAAAACGATTAAGGCGAGTTTTCATTGCAGCGGATGATCTGGTTTTATTAAAAATAGGGATAGGAGCGTGAGAAATTTGGGAAGAACTTCTTCGGCAATACCAGGACCGCATACTTTTGTTGGTAGTATTTTTCCCACGTCGCTCAGTGTATCGTTCACACGCCCAATTTGCCCTGAAATACCTTCCGTTGTTTAAAATTGAGTTTCAATAAAATTGACTTAGTATCAATTTACGATTTTATTTTATAAGGCGAATTTCAGTTGTGTTATTTGTAAATTTTAAAACGATTTAACTTCCCCACTTGTAAAATTCATAAAGAAACTCCACATTGGTTTTGATTTTCTGCAGTTAAGACGGGAATGCGATTGATAAGATTAAACCTATTGGGGATGTATTGGAAATCGTCGATAATGGTGAAGCTATTGGAAAACACTAGGCTCTCATAGACCGAGAGAAGCTTTACCGAACTGATCAATAAACCGATACGCCACAATAGACACGTACGACCCTCGTTATCGTTGTGTGAGTGAATGTAAGTGTGCGTTTACGCTGTCTCTCTCGTTTTCGAGAATTGGGGGTGTGTCCAACGTTCATTCATGAGGTGCTGCGGATCCCAAAAACATTCCATCCTGTAGCTACGTTAAGGTATATTTGAATGGATCGTAAAAGAAATTCACGTCCAAACGCCAATTTGTTTTTATTGAATCAATAATGTTATTCTGGCATTATTTAAAGGACAATATTTGCGAATGGTGTTTATGAAAGCTTATTTTTGTCAAAGCGTTTCCAATGGTTTGAAAATAGGAAGACGTTAAATCATGGACTAAATCTTGTACCTTTAAACGAGCAATTCTTGTATATATGTATGTATATAACGGAATCTCGAAAACGGCTCCAACGATTTTCATTAAATTTAGCATGCGAGGGTTTCGGAGGCAATAAATCGATCTATTTTGGCATATTAGATTGGCATATATTCTGGAATTCAGATTCACAGAAGTCGACCATCGGATTATTCTCTCGAAGCACTCCTGCTCCTCAGCCCCCTAGCCAAGACATTTTTTTATTTATTTCAAAATGCTTAAACGTTATGATCTGTACACTTTCGGATTGGCAAATTTTTTGAAATTCAGATTTACAGAGGGCGACCATCGGATTATTCTCTCGATGCACTCCTGCTCCTCAGCCCCCTAGCCAGGACGTCTTTCTATTCGTTTCGAAATGCTTAAACGTTATAATCCGTTTATTTTCGGAGAAAACTCTTTTACAATATACATTGATATGTCAAATGTGCATTCTTAAAATAGCAGCATAAACGATGACGTATGCAACAGACATAAGCAAACGAAATGTCACGTGGTCTGGAACGCAACGAAGATCCGATTGGTGGCCATGATTATAGACTTTCTTGTCGACCAATCAAAATGGCATGTCATATTATAACCGCCATACAAGTGCGATCATTTGGAAGAATAGAAACGCTTGGAAGCGGTTGCCACTAGGCTAGACTCCCTCCCTATTCTGCTATTTAATCGGTGACAATGTGCTATTCTTCTAGCTTATATTCCTCACCACCGTCCTTATTAATCATTACCAGAGTAATTTTATCAATTATACAAAAACGTAACGTAAAATACTTAAAATAAATCTTTGAAGTTTAGGCAGATGTTTCGATGTGTTCAAATTGACGACCATTTGCTATTTAGTCAAACAAGGTTGCGACGATATTTAATTTGAAAGCAATTTTAAATATGTACCGATTATTTAAAAATAATTATCGCTTATAAGTGTGACTTCCACGTTTAACACGTTTAAACGTTAACGTCACGTTTAAACGTTTAAAAAATGAAGCGTTTATAAGCACGGCTCTATTTAACAAAACACAACGGGCTTAAAATGTGTATCTCTTTAAATTTCTCAGAAATAGATTACTCAATAAACGTAAATTCAATGTAAAGTTTTATTCCATATTATTATTTTTTAAATCTTAATTGAATTAAAGATAATTATCGCTTATAAGTGTAACTTTCACGTTTAGCACGTTTAAACGTTAACGTCACGTTTAAACGTTTAAAAAATAATGCGTTTATAAGCAAGGCTCTTTTTAACAACGGGTTAAAAATGCGTATCTCATTAAATTTCTCAGAAATAGATTACTCAATAAATGTAACTTCAATGTAAAGTTTTATCCCATTTTTTTTTGCGGCGGGTGGGTGGGGTGGGGGGGGGGGCGTGGGTGACTTTATTCAAGTATTACACGACTATACGGAAAGTATGTTTTGATAAAAAGGCAATCGTTTAACACAAACGACGGAGTTCTGATGTAATGAACATAAAAACAATCGATTGAGACTCCTCTCCTTTTATTGAAGTGGGTTAAGAAAGACAATAGACGTAATAAAAACTAATTATAACCACACGTGAGTTTGAAGCACGTGAACATTTGAATAGGCATTATGTAATTAAGTGGGAATACAAGCAATTAATTTAATTAAATTCCTTGTTAGTTATGTCAATTAAATAACTTGAACGCAGTCGTAATGGGAGAGAATTATTGAGGTGTTTAGGATCACGTTAAATATTGAAAAATGTTTTGTACACAAAGCAATGAGTTTTCTGGTAAGATTTGGACCTTCCACGCTAAGGTTTCGCAATCAGGGCACGCACCTCTTTCGAAATGATGTGCGTACTAGCTTCTGCCCGCGGCTTCACCGCGTAGCCTACGAAAGTATTGAATATTCAAAAAAAAGAAAGACGTGTTTTATTCTTTAGTACCTGGATGACCGGAGCCTGCTCGGTTTTTTAATGATATTAAAGCAGTTTTTAATTGCCTGAAAATACGGATAGAACGCATTTTCTGAAAATGAAATCTAGCTAGATCGCGCCCGAATTCCCCAGAATACTAAATTTCATGAAAATCGTTGGAGCCGTTTCCGAGATTCCGATTATATATATACATACATATATACATATATATATACAAGAATTGCTCGTTTAAAGGTATAAGATAAGATTATATATATAAATACATATATATGTACAAGAATTGCTCGTTTAAAGGTATAAGATTTATTGGGAACCAAATGGCACGTCAATAATTATTAATATCGTATATTAACACGTTAGACGGAAGAAATGAAGATTTTTGCTAGAGGTTGGAATGGCCGGAACGCTTATTTATAACTAGGTAATGCTCATGGTTTTGTTTGCCCTAATCTATACTAATATTAGAAAGAGGAAAAATTTGTATGTATGTTTGTAACGAATTGGCTCAAAAATTACTGTACCGATTTCAAAAAATCTTTCACCATTTTAATGCAACATTATCACTAATTAATATAAGCTAAATAAATTACAGGATTTAGAAAAATAAAAAATAAACCCGAGCGTAGCCAGGACGGGCCGCTAGTAAAATATAAACACGTACATAAGTTCATAGTATATAAGAATCTAGAATTTCTTCAGATTACAAAGATTATGACGCTTTGACGCTTTCTCCCCGTGCCGTGGGGGCCGCTAACAAATACAAAGACAATACCAAAAAACCTAAACCAAGAAACGAATAAATTTATAATTCAGGTATTTGTTTAGCTTGAGATCGAACCTGGATCATCATGCACCATGCAAAGTTCCATGAAAATTATTTTAGTAGTTATCGAGATTAGTCTATATAAACTGACTGTCAGACAAAATCTAACACACCCAGGCACGCGGGTCCTTCCCTACATTTTTATCCCCATTTCAGAGCTAAGGAGAGGATATATTACTATGTATATTTTGTACTTTGATCTACATATAGGTCTGCCACACATTGTTCCGCATTTGGTGCCCGGATATTCGGGGTCTGGGTGTTAATATATCAATTTCATAAGTATCTATAGCACCTACAATACAGAGAATCTTAGTGGGCTATATGACTTTAGGATGCTTTCATGTTTATATTTCTTAGGCAGTCTTTTGTATGCCGTAATTTATTAGATGTTGTTAAGTTAATACGTTTTCTTCGCGACTGTCAGAGGCAGAACACTGGTAAGTGAATGAGGCGTGGCCCCATATGAGATAGTGGCCGGACGCCCATACGATCTAGGCAGTTAGGAATAATGGGGACTTGTATTGTCTGTGCGTTCTGTAGGCATAAATATAGATTTTATGAAAGATGAATAGAATTTTAGATTTCAATATATTGTAACTTTGATTTCATGAATACATAATTAAAAGTTATAATATCTATATTAGTGTTAGGAGAAACAGATCAGAGTGTATGTTTCCGAACGAAATTAGTTTTAGAACATTGATTTTGTGAATGCCTAATTAGAAGTTATATTTATTTAGAGACATTAGGAGAAACAGATCAGAATGTTTGTTTTCAAACGAAGTTAGTGTTTGAAAGGTGGTAGAACTATATTTTAAGTTCGAACGGGAACCAACCCCCGCGCTTATAATAAGTTGTGATGCAGTTCTTCTTTGTATATCTAACCTACCGATAAGGCAGATGGGCCTGATGGAAAGCATCTGCATACCTCGGAAGGAACGAAACCACATCTTGCACACTCACGCTAAAAACGAGCGCGCAAACCGCACCGTGCAGGTCTTCTGTTTCGATTGGTTGCCAGTACACTTACAAGCGAGGCGTATATTTAAGTCTTAGTAACAACGTATTTGCATATTAGCTCAGATAAGACTTCACACTTTGAGGTTTAATGTGAACCCATGCACAAGCGCGCAAACCGCAACGTGCAGATCTTCTGTTTCGATTGGTTGCCAGTACACTTACAAGCGAGGCGTATATTTAAGTCCTCAGATGTAACAGCGTATTTGCATATTAGCTCAGATAAGATTTCACACTTGTTTGAGGTTTAAAGTGAATCCATGGCTTGTAGTGATGTTTGAGGTTTAATGTGAATTCATGGGTTGTAGTGATGTTTGAGGTTTAATGTGAATCCATGGGTTGTAGTGATTTTTGAGGTTTAATGTGAATCCATGGATTGTAATTATGTTTGAGATTCAATGTGATTCCATGGGTTGTAGTGACTACTAAACACCGGGTGCCTTCGTTCGTTTGCCTTTTGTTGAATTAATATAATCAAATGTGAATTATTTGTGGCACCTATTTGATTTAATGTATTGTTTTTTTTGGATGCGTAAAAACATTTGTGATACATGCCAAACAAGCTACTTGGGGCACACTTGTCCCAATCTGAGGATTCCGTGTTCGATCCCGGGGAAGCTGGATACAATGATAAATTTGGATTTGTCTTCTGGGTGTTCTAGATGTTTGTATTCACATGTTTGTGTTTGACATGGCGCACACAACATAGGGAACACTTGTGCGCGGCTGTGTGTGTGCGTGTGTGGAAAGCGTCAGCTTAAATCAACTGAAAAAGGAACTTTTTTGAGTGTATGTGTGTAGGGTAAGGTTGCCGCTATTGGACTATCTTATCTTATTCTTATACCTTTAAACGAGCAATTCTTATATATATGTATGGATGCATGTATGTATGTATATATATAATCCGAATCTCGAAAACGGCTCCAACGATATTCATGAAATTCAGTATGCGGGGGGTTTCGGGTGCGATAAATCGATCTAGCTGGGTTTCATTTTTGGAAAATTCGTTTTAACCGTGTTTTTAGGCAATGAAAAACTGCTAAAATATTATTTCTTATTACCAGGTTTTAAAAAACCGAGCATGCTCGGTCATCCAGGTACTATCGTTTATAACCTCACACATGTACGACGATCACGAAATAAAGAAAATGTGCATAAAAAGTAATTGGTAGCCGTTGCAACATTGCAACTTTGCAAAAGTAAGAACTTGATGTATTTTTACATTGTAGGCACGTGAAGTCTGACACTCATTAGAGCACTGAATCAACCATCATTACGACTTGTTACGATTGCTCAGTTGCTTGGCTATAGGAGACAGATGTCAATCAGATAAATTTTAACCGCATTTAAGCTAAAGGCAGTTTTGCATTACAATTGCGCCGACATATCTCGGCTCCATCTTGCAGGTTGCAATGAAATTGGCCCCGTCCTTTTCGATCTTACACGAATATCTGATGGCGGAAAGAGATAGATTGGTTATTATTTCGCAATAAGTATGGTTATCAAATGTCAACGCACAGGTATTATGCACCGTTCGGCAATAAATTGTACAATCTACAGATGTATTATAAAAATGCCTGTTGTTTTGTATTTTATCACGCCACATGCCGTCGGTACGTCATAGTGGTTCTTCAATACTTACAAGAACACTGAATAATTTTGGGAGGCAGTAGCCTACGATTTTTAATATTTAAAATCTGCCGTTAAGACGAATCTCCAAATGGGAAGTAATCATCGTCATCATCATCACCATCGGCGAAATGGATTGACACTTTAATCATCAGAACCTGTCAACGAAATAAGCGTACAAACATACATCTTAAAAACTTCGCAACAATCGTTGAGTTTCAACGATGTTTCTCAACGATTTATTTATATTTGACGTGTGATTTTCACAAGCGCGAGATACCTGTTAGATGTGTGATGAGCTTCCTTCCGAGGTATTCCCTGAGCGCTAAGACATGGGGCTCTTCAAAAAATTTGCCAAAGCTCTCCTTGAAATCCGGCGATGCGTTGGCGGCTCCTCTGGTGTTGCATGTCCATACGACGGTGACCACTTTCCATCAGGTCGCCCGTCTGCCTTATCGCTAGGTTAGTTATAAAAAAAACTTGGCTCGTGGCGGTACTCCAAAGTTGGGTTTCCGCGTTCGTTTTTAAACACATGACAAACGAGCCACCTCCTCAATGTCCTCCTCAGCGTAATGACCATTGGTTCAGCTATAGCTTCGTTAAGAGGCGAGAGGGCAGGGGTCCAAAGGTTAAAATGTGTAATTAATTTTCGAACGATATTTACTTTTGTCCAAAAATAATAAATTGGTTTACTTACACCCATGACGGAACTAAAATGTAATATTTCGCAAATATTTTTTCCCTCCTATCCTAAAGGGGGATATCGACCCCTAACCCCCTCTTATATACTATATATACCCATGGCTATACCATGGGTTCCTTATAAAGGTGCGAAGAGTGCTTTATTTCAAAGCAGGCGATGGGCAGGCTGGAGACTCCGCTTGTTTTGCAACTGTCCATGGGTAACAGTGATTATTTTCCATCGGGTTGCCATCTACGTTATTGATAGGTTTGAACATATAAAAATCTGTACTTTATAATTATGAATTCTCTTCCTCAAACCCGTCTCTCAACTTCTGTAGGTTTTTGTTCATCTCCATGAATTATCCATCTTCTTGTTTGCTTGGAAGAACTGATGAATAGGAGACAGGCTTCTCAGCTGACAGCATTTGAAAAACCTGTTGTAATTTCACCCGTAAAATGTGAATCAAACTTACATTGCATCAGCACATGGGCGAACTTTTCCTTAAACCCCGCTCTGAGGGTCTGGAATTCTTCGTCCAGCTGCATCTTCTCGTTAAACAGCCTCCGGATCTGGTTGTTGCTCATCTGAACCAGAGAGTAGAATGTGTTCGCATTCTTCTTGTTGCACTCTCCGCGTTCCAGCCATGTGGCTAGTGTCTGGAAGATGTTATTGTAAGATTAGCAGATGGTACGACCATTCGTCGAAGACAGAATCAAACGGTGACTTATAGTAATTTATAGAAAGTATATAGCCGTGATAGCCTAATGGTAAGATACCCGGTCGCTCGTTCGGGAGGTCCGGGGTTCGAACCCCAGGCGCGCACCTCTGATTTTTCGAAATTATATGCGTATTAGAAATGAATTATCACGTGCTTTAACGGTGAAGGAAAACATCGTGAGGAAACCTGCATGCCTGAGAGTT
>DWKO01000108.1:0-10695 GCA_018249515.1 Euriphellus phraxanor
GTGCGCTCGACGCAACTGACGTACCGACATCCCGTGGAGCCGCCTCTTGGGTGGGTTGTACCTCGCTGTCCTCCATCGAAGATAATGATTGATTTCGTTTTAAACTAAAGACCCAAACTTGAGTAACATCAACAGCTCATAACTGTCCCAACGCTCCTCAGAATGAGAAGCGTTGGGTTATAGTCCACAGCTTACCAAGTACAGACTCTAATGAGAACTTTATCGAGGACTCTCAGGCATGCATTCTTCACAAAGTTTTCCTTCACCGTTAAAGCTAGTGTCACTTAATTTCAGTGTTTGTATGTATGTTTGTTAACAAAAGATACTGCATCTATTTCCTATCGTTATCCAAAAGTGGTCATTTAAAAAACATATTCAGTAAACATTTTATACAATCCTTGAAAATATCTCCGCTATTTTATATAACAAAATATAATTTTCAACAGCTTTCCAAAAATTTTAACTATGCTAAACATGATAAAACTATTTACAAAAGATAACACTAGTAAGCGTAGCAAGGAGAAGACTCCTAAATCTCACTATTTGAGCATTTTTAAGGTAAATATGAATCTTGGAAATAAATCCTTATTTTATATTTACCCTGTTCCGAATAAACAATGTTAAACAACTGATGAATTACACAACATATGTCACTTTGACATAGGTCACTTAGATGGACTTTGAAAGGTTCCTATCATTGTCAAAGTCTGTCAAAGTGACAATGAAATTTTTTCAAGTTGACATATGTCAACTATTGACATTTCTATACTTGTCAAAGTCCATCGAAGTGACATATGTCAGAAAGTGACAGCAACATTGTGAATTAATAAATTGCACAACTTTGTTTAACACAAACGTATTTGTTTACAGTTAATGCCCAAATAGTTATCAATCATTCAATGGATTCAAAATTACCTTTAAAGTTGTTAAAATTGCTCCGTATGACAATATGTTTCCAACACAATATTCAATAATAATATTCTATTTCCAAATATTTTCCCAGATTTTACTGCTTTTCTGTATGTGTGGTTATCAATTTTACTGCTTTTCTGTATGTTTGGTTATCAAATTTACAGCTTTTCTGTATGTTTAGTTATCAAATTTACTGCTTTTCTGTATGTTTGGTTATCAAATTTACTGTTTTTCTGTATGTTTGGTTATCAAATTTAGTGCTTTTCTGTATGTTTGGTTATCAAATTTACTGCTTTTCTGTATGTTTGGTTATCAATTTTACTGCTTTTCTGTATGTTTGATTATCAAATTTACTGCTTTTCTGTATGTTTGGTTATTAAATTTTACTGCTTTTCTGTATGTTTGATTATCAAATTTACTGCTTTTCTGTATGTATGGTTATCAATTTTACTGCTTTTCTGTATGTTTGGTTATCAATATTACTGCTTTTCTGTATGTTTGGTTATCAATTTTACTGCTTTTCTGTATGTTTGATTATTAAATTTACTGCTTTTCTGTATGTTTGGTTATCAATTTTACTGCTTTTCTGTATGTTTGGTTATTAAATTTACTGCTTTTCTGTATGTTTGGTTCATACATAAAAACTAAAGAGATTGAACTAGCCAGATTTCTTAATATATTGAGAAAACTTGCTCGAACCTCAAACTCAAACCTTTCTGAACCTACATTATTAATCGGTTTTTATTTAAAGGGCTTTATATATTAAAGGAAATCGTTAGCTACTGAAGTAGAAGAAGGTTTTGGAAAAATATCTGATTGTTACTTCAAACCTTCGTCATTTAATAACTGATAAGGGAATTGTAGTTTGAAAAGATATTGCGCCCAAAAAGAAAAATGTACTAAAGGTAGGGTAGATTATTCTACCACTAGTGCCTGTGAACAGTTTCTCCGCCACCTCAGTATCACCGTGACCGTGACCATGCAACTGCTTGGAAATATGGATAAAAACATATTGCAAGTACTTCTTGATGGATCCCATTTTAATTGAAAGGCCGTAGGACGGAAACGCTGTCTTCTATTTAAAATGAAACCCTTCGATAAGAATGAAGCACTGATCACAGCTTTAAAGGTAATTTCGAACACCACGTAACTTATGTTTAACTTATACAACACAATATATAAACTATACTTAACTAAATGTTAGTCATAATCTTTTGTTAAATAAAAAAATAACTCTCTTCAACTTAATAAAAAAATATTTGCAAGCGTATTAATAGTATTGCCATAATCATTTTATTTTGTTACCAAATGGCAACATTTAACGAAATAGATGTTTTTGTTCTGTATTGCCAGTCGTAAATTTTAAATTTTTCAATCCGAATTATATATGCATTTTTTTGTTATATATATTAGAATAGATTATCCAGTTAAGTTACGTCAGTTTAAAAAGTTTAGTTAAGGTCATGGATTGAAATAGATAAGAAATACCTTAGCAAAACAATAATTTTCCTATGAAGATCTATTAAAATTATAATTTTCCCATAATGAAACAATAATTTTCCTATGAAAATCAAGCAAAATATAATTTCCCATAATAAGACAATAATTTTCCTATGAAGATCTATTAAAATTATCGTTTACCCATAGTGAAATAATATTTTTCAAATGAAAATCAAGGAAAATTTCAATTACCTTAATAAAACAATAATTTTCCTGTGAAACACTAGGAAAACTACTATTCTCCCTTTAAATAATAATTTTCCTCATAGGAAAACTACTATTTTCCCCCAATAAAACAATAATTATCTTACAAAAATTACAACTGCCTTTCGGAAACGACGAATTTATGGCTTTATAAATAAATCAGTTGTAGGAATTTCATCCCCTAAGGGGTGATAATAGGACTTTTCCATACAATGTTTAAATTAAATATGGAAATTTGGATTGTTTTTATAAAGATCAGTTGTTGAGATCTCATCCTCTAAGTGAGATAATAGGGTATTTCTGTACATTACCCCCTGAGGGGAGCAAAAGTAAAGAATAGCCGGATAGTATCTAGGGACTCCATTCTAGGAACAGGATGTCCCCAGAAAAGAGTCCCTCCGGACAAGGGTCAGAATCGAAGACAACGTAAGGGTTATAGAATTCTCTAAGCATTTATACTAACTATACAATATCTTGGGTTTCAAAACGGCACTTAGTGATCAAATTTAAAGCTAAATTATTTTACGTGTAAGTACAGTAAACTAAAACATTGCTGAGTTTCTGAAGAACTCAAGACTTGTCTAAAAACACAATGCGTATGGTACCTTCAGGGGTTACAGACTAATCTGAGATACGTGTTACGGTCTTTTCAGTAGACGTGATGGTCTTTCAAAGAACGTAAAATCATTCAAAAAGATTAAAATAGCAGTTTTCTAATAACACCACGTGTATGGTCTTTTCTAGGGTTTCTGAAGAACTTTTCGTAGACGTACATGATTATACCAAATGCTATGGTCTTTTCAGTAGACCGTATCGGCAATGTAAAATATCGTACGTAAATTCTTTCGAAAATAGGTTATTGACTAAACTAAATTATTGGTATTTACAATGGGCTATAGTAATGTGAAATACCGTAAATATTATCGTTCAGAATGGTCGGTTTTGAGTAGACCGAAGTGATGGTATCTTCAGTAGACCATTTAAAAAAAAGAGCTTTAGAATATAAAGTGAACTTCAATAGGGGACAGAATTATTATGGGTATTTTGAGTAGCACCATAAATGAACACCTTAAGAAAACAGTAAGCAATTTGAGGTCAAGTTGTTTAAGCAGACCGAAAAAGTGGTCTTTTGATGACAAAAGTTCTTCTGGTTAAATGGAAATTAAGTTCCATACAATGGTAGGTATGTGAGTATACCAAAAGTTGGTATTCTTAGTAGACTGTAAAGTGAGTAGACTATGAGCTGGATATTTAATAGACCGTCGATTATTTTGTAGATGTCAATCATGGAATTCTCAACTTTGTGGTATACGCGGCAGTTAATGCACCGTCGCAGAGTCAACTTACTCTAATGATGCTCCGTTTTGGAGCGAAACACGTGTTGGCGCGCATATGTATAATGGTGTACATTTTAACTCTCTTCAATTTTAATTATACGGGAGGGAGGGCGGTCGTAGTACATGCTAGTATATACCATCATATATATCCGTTGTTGGCGGATTGTTACGAAGTGGTTTTAACATAACTTAGTATACGCGACAGTTAGACAATGTGCTTATAACTACAAGACTTGAAACACTCGCCCATTCCACAATTAAGTTGTGTTTCGAACAATACATATGCATCGATGCAATGCAGTTTCTAAGCTGCGTGATATTACGTGGCGGGAGCGCGACCAAGGCGCGCCAGACGAGACGACAATTGGTGGAATTGATTTCGAACAAACCACATATCACTATGACTTTTGGATAATTGCTCGAACGCTCGATTTATTTTCGACTAATTACGTCGAAAAGTGAGGTCTCACGTTAGGTGGTCTTTTGGTCGTCTTATCTGAATAGTGTAGTGTATTTTATAGACAGGGTTAAGTCAAAAAAGAGACGTAAATATGTCAAAAGAGTATCAAGTTAAGAACTACAAATAAAAGAAAGGAAAGATACGGTAGGGTCTAAATTAGCACCCTAACTGCCCTAAGGCCTCATTTTCCGATTTTTTTGTTATTTAGGTATTGCCTTGAAAACCTTATTAATAATTAATATTAATAATTACTCTAAAGGTGGGATAAAATTTATTAACTAACTTTGTACTAAATACTTTAAAATTTAAACTTAGTATGGCATATAAGAATCTATTTACAGGAATATTTAATATTTTCTTACGACATACTAATATAAATGCTTTCAATACATCAGTTCCCTTCCATTGGACCTTCAGGTCTGGGTCCAAAATATCTTCCAATTGCGGTTAGCTAATTGGACCCTAAGTCCGTGTAATCCGCGAGTAGACCGCGGCCACTTAAAATGACGGTCGTCATAAAATTACCATGGTCTTTCCAGTAGACCAGTCCACTCAGTCATTATTATAAATGCAAAAACTGCATTGTTATATGTCGTTTTTCATTTGAGCTTACCACTGAAAGCAGACAATGGTATTGTATTAGAACAATGCTTAGTAACAGCGTCAAAGCCAGTAACGAGTACGCTGCCCGGCTGATTATGTGATGTTAGATTTATTCTTTTTGGACTCAGCAATACAAAAACATTGTTCAAATATAATACCCATTGCCTTTACCTTCAATAATAGTCGAACGACTACAAAAATAATATAATGTTTAACATAAGTTAACTACCAAGGCATTAACAAAATGTTAATTTAACTAAAATATTATTATTAATTAGAACTCACTAAATTAAATAAATTCTAAAATCCATATTCTTAAACTTAATATCAGTTTCAGCTATTACCCTTTGTCTCGCTTTAATAGCATTATTACGTAAGAGACAAAACATTCTAAAGCTAGGTCGTACTTTTATGATTCCCAAAGATATATCTACATACACATCTAGTACTAACTGGCACGAATATAATTTGGCAAAGTCTTCAAAAGACCGAAAGATGTCACTTCCAGTCGAATTCTTGTCATACGTCTCATGCAGTCTGCCATACTTAGTCCCAAAGATATATCTACAGACACATCCGGTCCTCTGGCACGAATATCATTTGGCAGGCTTTTCGAAAGACCGAAAGAATTGTCACTTCCAGTCGAATTCCTGCCATATATCTCATGCATGATATAATTAGTCCCAAAGATATATCTACATATACTTCTAGTCTTAACTGGCACAATATAATTTGGCAGGCTTTTCGAAAGACCGAAGGAATTGTCACTTCCAGTCCTATTCCTGCCACTTATCCCATGCAAGACATATTTAGTCTCAAAGATATATCTACATATACTTCTAGTCTTAACTGGCACAATATAATTTGGCAGACTTTTCAAAAGACCGAAAGAAATGTTACTTCCAGTCAAATTCCTGCTATACATTTATTGCTACGTTTGTCATATTTTATTCATTGGCACTTCATAATTTGTTTCATATCAAAATGTCCGGTTTATAAACGGACAGTATCATAATCTGTTTCAGACTCGCGGTCTTTTGAGTAGACCTGATCTATTACGTTTGAGTGTGTGTCATATGTTATATACATACGTCTTATGTTTTACGACGTCTTACGTTAAACCACGGAATTTCTCGAAAATACTAATAAAAATTAATGCTATACAGACTTCCTCTAGCGGAGATTCCCAAGTTGGTAATTTTAAGTATTTCCAATAATTCCCGTCTACTCGATATACCAACGATCTTTTCAGTAGACCATTGGTTTTATTCCCTTAACAATATTTACAGTTTGAAGTCTCAGTAAACATATTCAAGGTCTTCTCAGTAGACCATGCAATTTGTTTGACCAACTGCTGGAAAAACTATAACTCCCCAGTCTACAACTGGACCCACGCTGGGTAAAATTGCCCAGCAATCACCAGGCACTGTAGTGTCCCACTTCCTATTACCCCACAACAGGGAAATCTGGGCGAAATTCGCCCAACAACCACTAGCCGCTATATAATTATTTCTTTTATACACAACAACACAAGTCTTATTTACACTCACTATAGCAGAAGCCGGTTCCGTCTGTTCGTCGACGGCTGTTGCACGGACCTGTGTCTCCGCAACGCGTGTCTGTGCTGTGGGTCCAGCATGGCGGTGTACCCAGTGGGTGAACACAGCTCTGGGTACTGTTGGTAAAACGCGCGATAACCTTCGTGTAGTAGATACACTTCGGGGTGGTGCAGGGATGGGTAGTTTTCTTTGTTCTTGGCGCGGTCCGAAGAACGCAGGAAACGGGATCTGTAAAAGCGAGAGCGAAGCCAATCAGAGCGCGCCATGAGAAGACGAACATTTCAGGAATTTATTCAATTCTCTTGAAATCTTTGTGACATATAAACATTGAGAAAAAATAACTCAATGTTACTCACAGTTTAGGACCCCTCTCGAGTGAAAATTCACAGTGAAAGACCAAGATCTTCCTCTTCGACTGAGGTTCCTTGGGTTGCAGGGGCTCGTTGACGAGGGTCAGGATCTGCGCCGGGGTGTACAGGTTCACAGCACCCAGGATATGACCACCATCGAACTCGTAGGGGTAGCGGCAGTCAATCACCTGGTAAATAAATTAATTAACATAAAAATTTAAGCCTAACCGTGCACAAGTAAATCTTGAACCAAACAGCACTCGGATGCCTCAATTATGGCTTAACCCTTCTCATTCGGAGGGCAGACCTGTACCCAGCAGTGGGATAGGATAGCAAACTAACCTGGAAATCGCCGATGCTCTCAGTGAAGTCCCCTTTAAGCAGGCTTGCCAGTGTCTCGCAAGAGATCGACTTGAGGTCAGAATGGTCTCCGCTGGTCAACGGCAGTGCAAATGGTAGGGTGAAGTCACCGATGAGGTCTGGATCCACTGCAGCTGGAAATGAAATTCATCAAATGTTATGAGAAGGGGACTTTCGGCGAAGGTGACAATTTGCATGACGAACATTATGTAAATGGGACATTAAAGGGTTACTTAGTGAAGGCAATATATTCGGAAAGGGACTATTTACGTTAGCGTTTTCGTAAGTCATTCTTTTCGCAAAATATCCCTTTAATTTACGAAAGGAAATTTACGGCTTCTCGCTGGGGAGTACCGGAGTTCGAATCCCAGGCTCCCACTCCTATTTCGATCAGATCAATATTCATATCCCTCTCCAGGCAATCTCTGATTATTCGAAATTATGTACGTATTAGCAATTAATCATCACGTGCTTTAACGGTGAAGGAAAACCTCGTGAAAAAACCTGCATGCCTGAGAGTTCTCCGCGAAGTTCTCAAAGGTGTGTGAAGTCTAACACGCACTTGGCCAGCGCGTTTGACTATGGCCTAAACCTTTCTAAGAGACTCGTGCCCAGCAGTGGGAGAGTAATGGGTTGATGATGAATTGAATATAAACTTACAGCGCGCTAACGCAGACATGATTGACGCATTGTTTTCGGAGAAGGCGCGCTGCAGCACCGGCCTCGCTTTCAACTCTGGGTCTGGGCTGTGGGTCTGGCAGGATTTCCTTCGCTTACTCGAGCCACTGTCCCCTTCGACACTTCGCTTCTGCGACTTCTTCTCGCCGCTGGGACTCTCATTTATCGAGAATAGAGACACCCTAGCTTTCGATGCGTCTGGATTAAAACTCAAACTCCTGTGCAACGGGCGCCTCAAGAACTCTTTATGCGGGATGAAGTTTTCCTTGATCTGTCCGGAGAGCAGCTCGTTGAAGTTTGCCATCTTAGGACTGTTTGAGACTTCCTCGATGTCGAGGAAGGCTTCCTCCAGCTCCGAAATGAAGCCGCTCTCCATTGAGGTGGTCGATTCAGATGGGAACCGGAGCTTACTGGATCCCGGAGAACTCATTGACCCGATGCTGGAGTCACTCTTCTCATGCTTTAGAGCGGTCTTCGGCGGTGTCTCGGAGAACTTGAGGCTCTTTTTGACAGACAGGTTTGAGGTTGAAGGCTTTTTGGCTGCCGGGGAGGTGAATTCAAAGCTCTCCTCGAAATTCAGCATCCGGTTTGTTGAGTTCGGTTTATTGAAAGACGTTGACTGCTCTGCATCAGACAACGGAGCCCCGAAGACGAAGTTACTTGACGTGATCTTCCTGGATGTGGACCTGCCTCTCGATATGATGTTCGGACTGTCTGTAGAAATTATTTCATACTTGTTGCATTGTTCAAAGTCAGCGTCAAATGCCTCTTCCAAGTCGTGGAGAGTGTGGAAATCTTGGTCCAGATCCCCGTTTAAGTCATTCTGGGGAACATAGAGGTCGTCCTCGGGTTGTTTTTGTTTCTCGAAGGATTTTGATGGCAATGCATCTATGAAGTCAAGCTGAAAAAGATACAGCAATCTTGAGCATAGTTATGCCATCTTAAACACATGAAAGGTGTGGTCAATTATTTTGGGAGTTTGAGGAAACTTAATTAATATAGCAAATTAACATACAGTCCACCTGAGGTCAAGTCACTGTATGTACATCTGCACAACTGCATATAGAACAGGAGGCCTGCCTGCAGTCGAACATGTGTTGCTATGAATGAGCTAGCAGTCCACCTGATGTTAGGTCACTGTATGTACATACATCTATACAACTGCACATAGAACGAGAGTCCTGCCTGCAGTCGGCCATGCGTTGCTATGTATGAGCTAGCAGTCCACCTGATGTTAGGTCACTGTATGTACATCTGCACAACTGCATATAGGTCAGGAATCCTACCTGAAGAGGATCTTGCTTGCTATGTATGGGCATGCAGTCCGTCTGATGTTAAGTCACTACATATGTACAACTGCATTTAGAATAGGAGTCCTGCCTGAAGTCGATTATGCATTTCCATTGAAAACTGATCGCCATATACTTAGACAATACTGTTAACATCTTTCCACGGCAATGAAAGCGCTTCAGGCTAAGAATTGAAATGGCGGTAGCACATCAGATACCAATTAGAGAGTACACTGACAAGGAAGCGAAGCAACACCATCCATGTGCTTCATATAGAAGTTCAATTCAGTTCATTCCGAGATTGGATTTAATTCGTAAGCTGCAGTAATTAAGTAATTGTATGCAGTGTTTCCTGTTTCATTTTTGTCCATTCTTATTATGTTTGTGCACCCCTACCCGTTTTTACTGTGTATTTTCATTTTCCTAAGGGTTGTCTGGAAGAGATTGCTCTGAGCGATAAAACTGCCTATTAGTTATACCATTTCCTACATATTTTATTTTCTGTGTATGTAAAATTTGTTATTTGGTGTACAATAAAGTGTTAATTAAAAATAATTACCAGATAGCCCACTTGTTTACAACTATCCTAACATATGAAATGGCTCAGTACTTACTTTTGTCGTGGACCAGTTCATTGTATGTGCTTGAAAACTGTCTCCAAACGAGCAGTCTCTTGTCTCTTCCTCCACGTCCAACTTCACGAACGTCTCACACATGAAAGGACTATTCTCCTTATTGGACATTTTAAATTTCGTCCTCTCTTCAAAGATCCTCGAGATCTTCGAACTCCTCTTCAAAGACCGGCTGGTTAATGGCGAGGATGCAATCCGGTTAATCAATGGAGAGTTTTGCTCCAAAGAGTTTATTCCCAACGGTGACTTTAGACGTTCGATTTGATTGTGCAATGGTGACTTGTGAACCTGAGGTTGTTTGCTCAACGGTGACTTTATCCGATCGATTTGACAGTGCAGCGGCGACTTGATTTGCTTGAACGGAGACAGCTTTTGTTCATTCAAAGGTGACTTTAGCCGATCATGTAAGGGCGACTTGATCTGGTCGTATTGAGGCGAGTTCAGTGGCATTATCCGATCAAGATTTGAACCAAAGAACGAATTTTGTATCTCTCCCAGTACTCTCCGCTTTGACGGCGTATGGATCGGCGAGCTGAGAGGAGACTGCCGTTGGCCGAAGTCTACAAAATGTGGGTTCATTTTATGTTTGTAGTTATTCGTGGCCGCCTCGTCCTGTTTCCGTTTCTTTGAGTTGTTGCCAGAGTTGATTCTGAAGGACTCCGTTATTAGCCTGGAAAGAAAGAAATTATTTGTTAGTACAAATTAATGAGATAAATACAAAATAAGAGATGAAGAAGAAACACGACACTAAGAATCCTAGTGCGGGGCTGTGAGTGTAGAAAGTGATATTTATACAACTAGCGGCTCGTTC
>DWKO01000109.1:0-10680 GCA_018249515.1 Euriphellus phraxanor
CGCTGATTATATTTAAAATTGATGTTACTCTGCGCTTATCTAATATATTTCAAATAATTTGTAGGATTTTGTTGTTACATATAATAAGAGTCATTTGAAAAGAAATATAATGTAAATATGTAAATAAAAATAAAATGATTCAGCAGGTTTTTATTAATTTAACAATGATCCTGTTCATACAATAATTAAATAATGAGTTATAAAGTTCCCATTGATAACGTTAGTCATTCGTTCATTTGGCCATTGTGTAATTTAGAAATCACTGTTATAAAAGTCTTAAAAGTAGCTAAAAGAAGTAAAAGCCTAGAAATTTCAATTGATTTGGCTGTTATATGAATTATGCATTGATAGATACTGATACTTGAAATCCCCACCCCCTCTGTTTAAATAGGTTATTTTTAAGCAGATTCTCATCTACATATTTGTTTTTACTGAAGCAGAACCTTTATAGTTGGGAATCGGACCCATATTGGGTCGGTATGTCTATACCAGCTACAATTTATATGCAATGAATCCCAGAGATCCCTTTGGGCATCATAGCATATAAATTTAGCTGCACTTCGATCTTTAAACATTTCTATGACAACATTAAAGTGGTTTACTTCTTTCCCGAATGATGGTCATCAATGCTTGCATATTGATAGTATTTTCTCTGATTGTTTAATGTTACAGGCTGGAGTACCTCAGGGTGGAGTACTGTCTCCACTTTTATTCTCTCTATTTATACACAGTATATCCGACACGATTACATATTCTAAATTTCATCTCTATGCTGATGACCTTCATTCATACATTACAATACAATCAATGAAGAAAATTTATCGGGATTTAGAGGCCATTAAGGAATGGACTCGGCGTTACGGCCTAGTAGTAAATCCTTCTAAATCACAGTTCATAATAGTTGGAAGATCCAAGTTAAAATCAAAGCTTGATTTGAAATCTCCATTCCATTTCCAAGATTTTTTGTAAAGATCTTTAAAATTCTCATTCATAGGTTTTTGTGATTGTCCAGTACTATTACTCTGAGTACCTTTAAAAAGAAATCTCATATACTTTAATCGATTCACACAAGGGACCGTATTATAAACACAACACAAGGTATAAGGTAAAATACTTTATTTAAGCTTTTATATTTAACATAATTCTTATGCATTGTTAACTATTTGTAGTATTGTAGATTAGAATAAATAGTTTAAAAAATAGGATTGTATAAACAAATTCATCGTAATAAAATTATGGTATAATTTAAATACCATAAAAAAAAATTGTCGATAAGACTACTACATCAAGCATATTTCAATCAAAAAATACATAATATATTAATTAAGCTTAGTAACTTCCTGGTACATACAACTGCAGCATCATAATATAATTTTATTTGATTGGTGCACCAATAACTTCTGTCTGGTTTCCATTTAATATTATATCATTCAAATCTAATGTTAATGTTAGTGATGGTTTATTGAAACATTCCGGAAGCTGTGTACAAAGCCTTAAATTTAAATTAGAAAAAAGTAAAGTATCACAATATTGCGCGCAATTTATAGTAGTAACAAGCACCAATTTGTTAATATTAAAAAATACAGATACACAAACAATTGAATATTTGTTACCTGAGATTATTTACATCTGTCAATGTCTGCTAACACAGTACATGTCATAGTATAAAAGGCACCAAAAATTACTTGAATTTTCCGAAAACTATTTGATGACTAGGTTTAACTTCATACAGTTTAATACTTAAAATACTCTAAGTACTTAAATAATGTTTTATTTTTTGTTACAATTTTGCTTAATATATTGATAAATGAGGTTATATACAATTAAGAAGAAACACAGGATTGCAGCATGATAGTGCATTGGCATATTATAAATAGCATTTAAGATCCCCACTTGTTTTTTGTTGACACTGTTTATTTTGCATGTCATGTTTTCAGCATCTTTTTCAACACATTTTTTTATATCATGTGTTTCCACCTCTTGAGCTTCCCTCACACAATGAACTGGGCTTTTCAAACAAGATGTAAATTGTGTTGATCTTGTTTCACTGATATGAAAGTCTCCAGTTACTTTTATTTCCTCTGAATACTTATTCTCCTTAATTGGCTCGAAAGATAGGGGAGTTTCTCTAGTTTCATTTTTTCTAGGTCTTTTTTTCTGCCTCTAAGTCTACTGGAGTGTAAGATACATGATCTTGATTTTGTGTCTCACAGCAAACATTGAGACTCTCTTGCAAATAATTATCAATCTTTGTCAATTGCTCAGAGACCAAAAAATTTGCTAGCGGACTGGGGCCTCTTTTAGGGATTCCAACTACATCCAGATGCTCAGTGCTACTTTCTTTAATACCAATGTCTGTCTCGAAATGCTGCTCTTTAAATAAAGAATTAACCATTTTATAACTTTGTAAATCTTCAAAATCGTCTTTAATGTATTTGACTGGAGTGATTATTCGATTCGTTTGTAGGGCAGGAAATTGAGGAAAAGTGTCAATTTCTGGTGGAACGGGTGTAAATTTTACTTTTATAACATCTTCGTTTGTGATAGTTTCCGTTTTTAATATATCATCAACATAGTCTCTCACACCACACGATCCAACGGTCTCAAAAACATTCGGAGATTCTGTGACATCGTGGCGTGTAGAGCTGTGCACTCGATCAACGGTAACTTTACTTAATAATTTTCCATCTGTACTTCTTATATCAGAAAACAACTCTCCATCAAGTGGGAGGGGCGTTTCTAATTTCCTTGTTCTCTGTGGTGAAGGCGTAACGCTTTCAAATGGAATAGGCGAGGGAGATACGGGCCGAAAAGTTGTAGTTGAATAAACAGTGTCGGTGTTGTATATAATCAGTAACGGACTCTTAGCGGGCGTGTATCTTACAGAAGGGTCGGCCTCCCTTGGCGAAGAAACTCTGTCCCTCGAGATTCTTCTTGCAGACCTGTAGTAGAGGAGAATATTTTAAAATATATTTTATTCGATTCAATGTTTTGCAATATAAACCATATTTGTAGGATTTGTAGGGTTTTTTTATATAACTAACTTTTGTTCAGAATCAGTTCTTAAAAGTCAGCCAAATATTGATAGGCAAGTTATTTAATTTCCATTTTCTTCTAACTAACAAATATGTTTACAATTTAAAATAGTTTCCGGAATTATTTTAGTCCCATGGACTAAATATTTCCGTACCGGACTATTTAATGAAACTAGTCCAGACCGAACCATAATTTTACCACATTACTTTCAGACACTTAATTTGTGCATTTGACAGTAGCCCAGTCTTCAAAAGACCTTTTTTAGGGCTTTCAGAGAGAACTGGTATACATTACAATACAACACTAGTAAATACATACGTGAACATAAAATAGCCAAAACATCTACATCACTCACAACTTTAGGATAAATAGAGTAAGCATTTTTACAAGCAAACATGTTGAGGTAATCATATAATAATATTTATAATATGATTATATTAAAGCTGATCTACGTATAATTAACCTTCTTGAAATTTGGGAAGGTTACAGGGAGAAACTAAGGAAAGAGTTATTACTATTTCTACAATGGGTCACACTTCTGAGAACACACACGGCTTGTTAATTATTGGGAAAAATAACACGGATTGGCAGCGTATGACGAGCTTTTCATGAAATTTATATGACCCTATACTCTTATTATTAACTTTGTATTTTCTTCTTTTCAATGAATATGAACAATTAATATAAACATCGAATTATGTATGTATGTGTTTTTAACAAAAGATGTAAAATGTTTTAGCAATCAATATAAAGGATTTCAACTGAACTGTGTTTAGGAAACGTATGATAAGGTCTTTAGATGAATAATATGTACATCAGCTATTGCATTTGACTATTTTATGTCCTCGTATTGTCACAAAAAGGATAAAATAGGATTTAATTCAGTTACATGTAGAGTAAATGAACCTTTGTTGAGACAGGTTCCAAATATGATTTGTTCGGTCAAGAGGAAGTGTATTGGTATGTTTGTTTTTATAAAGGCTCGCATCATACGCACCGTGCAGTTGAAGCACTGACTGTGGTAGTTATTGTTGAGCGCCTCGACCCACCTGTCGCCCGCCTCCACGGGGAACCCACAGGCGAAACATTTCGTGGTAAATAACTCGTTCCAGTCTGAAAGTAGTCAATAAAATGGGTAGTAGCAGTTGATTAAGTCGGCGTTTGAATAATGCAACGTAAGAAATAAAATTAGGTGACTATAAATGTGGAGAAAATATAAGTTAAAAATAGAACTGACCTGCTTCACAGTACGGCAAACCATCTTCTAGGAAGAACGGATTGTTGCCGAACAGTTTGCCGCAGTAGACGCAGCTGAAGCATTCTGGATGGAAGTGCTTTCCAATGGCATTTAAGCAATCCTGTAGGAAAAAATTGTTAATTAATCGCTACGGTATGATTATTGTTTTTTTTTTCATGGTAATTTGAAAAGTGTAAGCAATTTCAAAATTACTGCTGTATTCAGTTAAGAAGTATATTAAACCTTCAAATACTTACTCCCTTAATTTTCGCATGACATTTGTCACAAGCGGGAGCTATATATTGCTCGAAGCAAAACTCGCAGTACAGTTGGCCATTCTCCTCGACGAACCCGATATCTTGCAGTTGACGCCGACAAGTGGCGTTCACGCAGATGAAGTGTTCCGGGCACCATATGCGACCCAATGCTGTTATGAACGGACCCCTGGTAATAAAAAATATGTTAGTAAAAATATAGAAAATGAAAAGTAATCTAGCAGGGCCGCCGCCGCATGCGTCGAGATTAAACGAAAGAAATAAAACTTGCCGAAGGATTTCGGTTATTTTTAAACCAGCGACAATCTGGTAAGCCACTAGCCCTGAACTCCACTAATCGAATTAAATGTATAATGTTTCTTCTCCAAGTAGTTAGAATCATAATTTTCCTCTTTTTATTTATATTATAAAATAAACAACACATGTTAATATTATTAATAAAAAAGGATCATGCTTTATTACGATATTTCATGCCGTATGTAAAACTGTTGAATAAGATTGTAATTAAATAGTACTAATAATTTAGTAACATTAAATGTTTTGGTTACCTGATTATAAGTTTATCACACTTATGGCATACGTATTGACCATCGGCTACGTCTACAGATGTCATTGTGCTTAATGGACGAGCGATAATGTGAGAATCTCTTCTGCCATCGTCGTTTCTTATATTTTTTTTGTCTCGCAGTTTAACAACAACTTCTGACTCTACATCCTCTTTTTTATCGACTTCGTTATTAATGTTAATTTCTTCTCTGTTTTGTTTGTTTTCTATGGTACTGTCATTTGAACCATTCGCGGCATCATTGGGATTGTGAGAATTGTTTTTTAGCAATTTAAATGAATACAAAGTATTATCAGATAAGCTGTTCGGCAATTTCTTCATATTTTCATCGTCATGACATTTTATATGGTCTTTCACGTTTTCTACATTCGCAGATTTTTCAAATGTATTGTTTTTGACGAAATTGTTACATCTTTCACTGTTCTTAAAACTTTCATCAGCATCTGATCTACTTGAGTTATTTGAGTCATTGATGGCATCCATTCTTTCAAATAACTTTCGTTTATTTAAGGTATTAGAAAAACTATTTTCAAATTTTGTTTCGAGTTTTTGATTGTCTTGAGCATTTGTATTGTTTTCCACGATGAAACTTGATTTTACATTGCTTTCTTTTTTTCTCAAAGTATTATCAGCGTTGTTAAACATTTTGTTTAACATTTCAACACTGGAGAGGTTATCACCATTTCGATTTTTTTCGATATTATTAATATTATGATCTTCATCATGGAAATTACCATTATTTTTCAAAGCTGAATCTGGTTTTTTTATACTGTTGTTCGAGTTATATGTATTCCGAATTGGCGTACTATGAGCATTAAATGTAGGCACGGGAGTCGTCGGAATAGGAGGAGGCACAGGAGCGTGACCATTATTAGAGATACCACTTGCTAAGAAATTACTTGCATTCATATCTTTATTAATGAATGCGTGATTAACATCTGTCGTCTTAAAGCATTTATCGTAAGATTTTTTAAGAGGTCGTTTCAATGTATTTTCTTGGCTACTTTCGCCTGAAGGTGCACCGTCTGAGTTCAGAGGATGTTTTGTCACAACAGTATCTTGAATTTTATCAGCCATAGATTGAATATGGTCTGCTGGCTTAATTTTTCTTTGTATACCAATCTCGTACCCATTGAGCGCCATTTTTGCCATTTTTCTTATAAGTCTTTCTTCAGCTGGACTCTTGAATTCAGTTTTATGTGAGTTGTTGAGAATCTGCGTTTCATTAGCTGTTAGAAAAACAAAACACTTAGTAAACAAACAAAAAAAAAACGTTAAATTGATTAGTTCAAAGTACAGGTTAAAAAAATGGTACAAATCAATTATTGGGTAAAATAATGTCAGGCAACTATATTTTAATAGTACCCATGCAGACACACTACAAAACAACAATAACAGCACTCCTTTTTATAATTGAATCACCTAATATTCCCATTGCATGAACCGCAAAGGGGTACTCTCGACCCAGGAAGAACAGCTTTGTTCAAAACTCCTCTTCCACGCTTTGGGGCCGATGATACACCAAACGTTTTTCCACGAGCGCCAGCTCCTACACCAGAACCTGTCGATGGGGTAGGATCACACACTGGATCTTGGTTAGCACCAGAAATCGAGGGATGTGGTTGATACATTTGAGTCTGTCTACTAGCGTTGGAAATGTTTTCATTAGTAATATTAGCTGATAATTTTTGTTGGGACGTCGGTAAATTCATGACAGGCGGTGGGAAGACTTGCTTAGCGTTAATGTTAGGTATCTGTATATTAGATTCAATCTGTTGCTGCGAACTGCCAGTAACTGAACCACCCTTCCTTATTTCTATGACTTTAGCAGATTGTGACCTTTCAAATTCTTCAAATGTTTTCCTTGTTGTCTGCACTGTGGTGTTGTTAAATTCTGATATGTTTTGTGATTGTATTTGCCTCTGACCATAATTTTGATTAATCATCGAGTCTTCTTTAAATCTCACATCACCCTTGTGATAACTCTCTGTTTTGAATCCTACGTTTGAATGGCCTTCTTGTTTCATTACTAAATTTTGGTATTGACTTTGGGCAACACCTACATTTGTGTCTTCTGCAGTACTTTGGACCAAATCACGTTCTTTTCTAACATTAGAAGGCGATTGCAAGGCCATAGATGTTTGTCCAGACATAGGGCGATGGAAAGTTTCTTTGATTCGAGGGGCTTGTGCTTTCAAAGGATTAGAAGGTGGTCCAGGGGCTGGAGAGCGAGACCTCGGTTTAGGTGTGGGGGACCTACTTGCTTCTCTGCTGGAAGGATCATAGATTTGACTTTCAGGCGCCAAATACTCTACATTAACCAGATTCAGTTGGTAATGTGGTATTATGGGAGCAGGTTTGTTAATTAAACTTGGAGTTGAAGGTCTGCTACGAACGGGCGACACCCTTAACGATTGTTCATTAGGAACAGGTTGGAAAGTCATAGATATAGGAGTATCATTATGTTTGAATTGAACGGGTTGGGGTTGTACTTGGGGAGTTGGAGTTTTTAATTGTGGAATTTTAGGAGTTGTTGGTATGGGTGCGAAAGTGGTTGGCTTCGGTTCTTGAGATCTATCTTTTGATTTTCTAGGGGGATTTGTTGTTGGGGTTACGGGTCTTTGTGGTACTGCTGGCGCATTGTATAGTTCGGGAGTAATTCCTCTTTGTGATGGTAACTGTTCAAAGTTTTGTTGATATATAGGGATACTATCAGGTTTATGTAAACCAGATATAGATCTCACGGCTGTAGATGATAATGTTTCTTTTTTATCCAACTGCTCGAAGTAACTCTGAGCAGATTTTACCGAGGAGTAACCACGTGTAGTGCTTACGTTAGATGCTGCTTTTGATTCGGCTACCATCATTTCAGATTTTTCTCGAGAAAATTGTTGGAAATTTGATTTTAAATCATTACTAATAGGAGGGAAATTTCCAAGCATCGAAAATTGATCCGGTACTGGCGGTGGAAAAACTTGTTTAGGCACTGGTTTAAACGCTGATGCTTCCGAAGATGATTGTATTTTGCAAGTATTTTGCATAGAACTAAATTCTGAATAATCCTTTTCATACTGGTTATATGTTTTACTACTAGATGTTTGTGTTGCAACTGGGCGTATTAAATCTGATGTAGTAGACTGTACTTGTATAATGGAAGTTCCAGTATAATGAGTTTGCTGAATTGGAATATTCAAAGGGTTCAATGGACTATATGGTCGATCTGGAGCAATTGTTAGAGCGTCTCTTAAAGAGCCACGTTCAACTGTTGGCATTTTTACGGGAGTAAAAGGTCTTTGAGGCGCTGTAGTTAAAGCCTCTATAAAAGGAGAGGAATCGCTATCTCGCGGTACCTTAGATTCGATTGTAATTTTAAAATCAGGTGGTATATATGGTGTTGTTTCAGGGGGCATAGGAATTGGATCCGGTTTCTTTTCTGAAGGAGTATATGGTTTAATGGGAGGTATAGGTGAAATTGCACGTTTTGGTTGTTGTAAAAATGTTGGCGATGATTTCACTGATGTTTCTATATTTTGTGTATTTGTGTTTTGTATTGGAGCAGGAGCTACTGATATGTTCTCCACCTGATTACTACTCGGTAACATTGTACAAAAGCCAGGCTGAGGTAGCGGGGAATAAGGCCTGTCCGGAGCAGTTGTCAGGGCATCGACCATTGAACCTGCAGCAGTACTAAGATTTGGGTTATGCGTTGGCATAGATGTAGGAATCTCGTGAAACTTCGTGTTTTCTTCCGTAGTACGTTTGGTATCGTTTGTTGAATTTACGATAGATGTTGAGGAATCTATATCAACATCCGAATAAGATTCGTTAGCATTCTTTGCTTTTAAATCCTGTGAAATATTTTCACTTGCAGAAGCATGCTTATTATCTTGGATGGTAATCATTTCTGATTTCGTTGCTTCAGTATTACTTTTAACTTCTTGTGAAGTCATTGCCGTTTTGTGGCTTACAACAGAAGAAGATTCGGCAACTTTTTGCGTAGCACTCTTTTCCATCAGTATCATATCATTTTTCATTTTGCTTTCCATAATTTTCTGATCAAATATTTTACTTTCCGATGTCGACTTTTCAGAGATGGATTGTACTGTGCAACTGGTCTTTTGTTTGAGTTGTGACTCTTGGCTATTTAAAGTAGATCCAGTTTCAGCCACAGTCGCTGTTACGGTTGACGTGGCGGAAGAATATGCGGCGGTTGAAGTCATTTCTGCTGTTTGTCGTGTAGTGGAAACAATCTGTCCCGCAATTTGTTCTTGGTCATTAGTAATTTGAGAAGACGATTCTATATTCATGCTTAATGTTCCTGTAGACAAAGGAGTTGAGCCCGTGCTAGGGATTTTCTGAAACTGCGTTGGAATTGTATCTTGTAGAGGTTCGTCTTCGGGAGGATTCTGTGGGGGCCACACAATGCTTTTGACGTTTTTAGCTGTTAGTGTGTCATAAAGAGTATGGGTTACGTTATGGAGGGGGGAAATAAATGAAAGTTTTAATTAGTTATCTTCAAAACTATGAGCGCAAAAATAATTATCATCAAGCTATTTGCTAAACAAAAATAAATTTTAAAGCAGGCATGTGTGTTATCTGACTGAATGGCAAAATATTACGTAGTAAAGGACGTATGACTGGACGGTGATGTTGAGTGCCAAAAAAGAAGTTATTTTAATGCTGCACCTGACATTGGCCGCCAACATAGCGCATACACATTACTTTGGTATTTACATATAGACATAAGTAGCTATTTAAAAGCCGGGCTGCGACTATTTATAAATTACCTTTAAAAATGGAAACTGGCGCCTCTGTCAAAACAAATAACAACTTTATAATTGTATTATTTTATCATTGCTCGATATATAATTTGTTGTAAGCCAGAAACACTAGAAAATATTATCCAATCTTTTATCGCCTAATACGGTACTAAATGGCACATTAGGAAATACCTAATCTGTCATTTATAAAAAGCTTTCACAATTTTTAAAATGAGTACTTTAGTGATGTAGAACTTGAAAATACTTACTATTACCACTTTCTTAACATAAAGTTGGTTGATTACAACATAACTTTTAAATTACTGTAATAATATTATTTATCAACAGAGATACTTAAACTAAGTACAAAACTAAACATTTTCCACAATAGCAAATAAATACACACACAGTGTATTTATTTGCATTATATGTCAAAAATATTTGTCACTCTCATTACTCTGAAGTGATAATGTTCCTTTGAAAAATGTAAGAGTGTTACAAAACTCCAAATGTGGAAAATTAGAAATAAAATTGGAATACATCGTAATGGGCATGTATAAATTGAAAGTGTGTTTACCTTATGCACTATAATATAAAATAAATTATGTACTATATATAATATACATATATATATAGTATAATGGTATTAAAATACACGTAAATAGGCACGTACTGGAAGTACGTGTCTCTATTACAAGAACTTAAATAGAATAGGTTTTGAATATTACGCTCTGATTTTGGGTTGTAACACTATATTCAAATCATGTTATGGTCCTGGTACTTTGCCAGTACAGTCTATATAGTCAT
>DWKO01000110.1:0-10668 GCA_018249515.1 Euriphellus phraxanor
AAATAAAAAGAAAAAAAAAAAAAAAAAAAAAAAAAAAAAAAAAAACTAATCTAGTTAAGTCGATTGTATTGAATTACTTTTTTAGGCGTAAAAAAAGGTGTCAAATGCGACAAAATGCTTCGAAATCTGATAATTAATAGAGATACGGATAAGGAAAAATAAGCAAAAATATTATTTTTCAAGATCTTTTTTTAGTGTTATAAAAACTAGGTTGCGTAACGGTAACGTAACACGTTACCAATAGTAGTTTGATACTTATTTTGAACTTCAAGAGCTGAAAAGTATACGGTTCATGATATTTTTTATTTTTCTGAGCTCGAAAATGACGGGAAGTTTCCGAGATGGCTGCATGATCAACAGTCTTTTCTATTTTTAACAATGTTACTTATGCTAGTGTTACATACGGTTTGACGACCCATGTGGCGCAATGAACACAGGGCCACCACTCACAAGCTTCCAGGTTCGATCCCCGGCCAGAAGGACTTGTGAATGACAAATTTATTGTCTTCGTGTGTGTCTATGCCACCCACGACTCCTAGTGTGGAGCTATGAGTGTAGAAAGCGTCGAATACAACATACAGACATATGAAACATAGTGAAAACTATTTCAATAATTAAATATCGCTATGGGCATCGCTGAGTGCTACACTTGTATTGGCAAGATATCCCATGTTCGATTTAGGGGAAGAGTCGCGAAGGTCCAACATCGACGAATTGTTAGTACATAAGTACTTGTGTACTTATTATTAATTAAATGTACCTATGCATAGGTAACATTGCTGCACTGCACCACCATATAACTCTTGCGTACTTTTTCAAACAAGGCCCTCATCACTTGCAAAGTGCCTTGTGTAACCAGTTCGTAAAAGCACAGCTGAAAACAAGTAAACGACGAAACACTAACGGTTTCATAATTATCATCGGTTCATTCATATTATCTGCCAGCACGCTGGCCCATGTGTTTGCGGACAAGATTAGATCAAGTCGGTATATATAAAAATTAAGGTTCTTCCTAATTTGCTCTTGTTCTTCCGGATCAAAGGGCGGCGGGCCTCGAAGTAACCCTTTTACCCGGGCAAGTTCTCAAGAGATTCACGGTCCCCGGTGATGTGTTCTGTTGGGCGAGAGAGAAGGTCTTTTTGCAAGGGTTCAGTAATCTACCGTCGGAGCAGACCTAGCCCAATAGGTCCCGAGGGCGGCTGTCGGGAGGACGGGCGCGGAGCGACGCCTCTCGGTATGTGCGTCGCCGACAGCTCTCACAAACATATGCTCCGACAGCGACCGCATGAACTACTCTATCCTTTTCATCTTAAGGTTTTTCTTTAAATTTGATAGATATTTTTTCTTAGAAAATCACTATAATCGCTATAAAATCACTATATTGTATGCCTGTTGGAGACGCTGATTAAGGAACCGACATCTCCTTTCGATGCTGTAGCGAGTTAAGCGGGTTTATCATCCGTCCTCTGGCCGAGAACGTTCGAAGGACCGTGTGTATAATGTATATTAGCTGTTGCCCACGGCTTCGCTCGCACATTTAGAAAATCGAAATAATATACATCATCAATTATGCCACAGATATTAACCCACGGCGGTGACAAAATTAAATAAAAAAATAACCCTTCCTATAAATAATGTTACTATTTTGTCATCGAATAAATCATCGATTAGCTATATTTTCTTGTAGATTAAAAAAAATGGATAGGATTTGTTAAATACCCGCCTTAGTGTGCGAAATGAATACGTGAAATGAATAACTGCTAAATTTCAAGTCAAACGGGTGTATAGTTTTGGACACTTCGTGATGAGTCAGTCAGTGGTATTTCGCTTATATGTAAGTAGATATATAATACCCTGAACAAATAAAACCCTGAACAAATGCGAAATCAAACTCGATATCAACATTTATATTACATACAGAGAATAGATTATAGTAACAAGTATTGTTACATGTACATAATATCCATTTTTAATATTATGCGGATGAAGCCAAGGGTAAGATCTAGTTTATAATTGAAATTTTATTTAAGGGAGTCAAATAAGGTTCTAAAATGTCCATAGACAATGATTGACTACCAGGTATACATCGGCCTTATCGTTAAGTTTATTTATGATAAATCGTGCACAAATTTCCGGGTTCAATTCCTGCCGCAAAAGAAACCCAAATGAGGATGTTAGGGCAGGAGGACTTCCACAAATTGTCATCGTGTTTTCTGTAACACAAAAATCTGTTCGTATGAGCATGGAACTTAAAGGAAACTATTTCCAGTTATAGATACTTTTAAGAAGAATTTTACCCAAAGCTATTAAGAAAAGAACATTGCGAGAAAACCCACATTATCTCCGCGTGTGAAACGGAAAGGCTATAAAACCACTCCATTATGCTTGCCAAAAGAATTGTCCGGTGAATATGTATGTTTCCGGATACTCAAGAAAGAACTCTTTGAGACGTTTTGTTTTTGTGGGAAAATGTATTGATCTTAGCGTAAAGACTTGTGTACACTGTGTAATGGAAGTTTATTCTGAGTGGTAGGACTATGTGCGCCTGGTGCGGTGACTCCATCGTCACTTCTAATTAAGTTGGCATTCGGCACACAGTTTGGTAAAAGTTCACATTTTTACTCGACTCCGTGAAGGGTTATTTTAGAAGTTTATGTATGTTTTTTTATGTAATGAGAGCAGTAAACGAGCTTGTAACCTGGTGTTAAGTACTCACTGCAGCTGGACATCTACATTCAACCTCAATAAAACTTCTACCTGAATTCCGGAGATATGACCTCAGGAAAGCAAATGCGTTGGTACTTCTGAGGACTAGGATGTTCGCCGCCGATGGATGCCAGTACACTTACACGCTTGTAAGTCTCCTCACACGTCTCCATCCGAAACACAAGAACTGTATTACGGCAGATTACCATCAGCTCATCAGGATCGTGCTGCCATCCCGTCGAACTAAAGTATTACCACTTTTAAAAAATGTATGTTTCAGCAATTAGCCGATTTTGGTAAATGAGGTGACTTTTGATCCGTAATTGTGGTCCAGGTGGCATAGGCTACATTTTAAGCACGGTATGTCTCGTACCAGTGCCTTGCCAGTGCCAGAGAAGAGACCCTTGCCCAGCAGTGGGACAGTAATGGGTCGATGATGATGATGATGATGTCTCGTACAAAAAGTAAGGTAAACAATTTTTTTTTTAGGTTATTATTGTATCGAGACGCGTGTGAAATAAGAGGGGCAAGTTCTAAGTTCATAAATATAAAGTAATATTAAGGTATACCAGGTGGCAAAAAAAACTTTTATTAATCCTGGTGTGGCTTATTCAATTTTTTAATTTAGTCGGGTTGTATTTTAATCTTACTATAGACTTTTCATCCATAGTCTTTTTTGATTTTTTGTTTCTTTTTTCATATAACTTGAAAGTAGTCTACACCCATTGTAATGGCATTAAGCATGAGCATTTACTTTCTTGAATTTGAAAAATTACATTATGTTGGTGTTCATTAAATAAATAAATAGTATGGCTTTGTGTTACTGTCTACCCAAACACGGACTTAGGTTCAAAACTATGCGACACGTATTAAAATAAAACAGAGTTTAATTTTAGTCAACATTTATGTGCAAAGGAAAAATAAAAGCATATTACAAAATGGATTATTTAACCGACTACAAAATAATTGCTCGTCAGATCTCACTCAAATTAAGCCCACATGATAAGCACCAGCGTTCCAATATAAAAATAATCATCAAAATCGGCACATCAAGTTATGAGGAAATAAAAAGTTATGAGCTAACACACATCAAAAAAATAAAGTCGAATTGAGAACCTCCTCTTTATTGATGTCAGTTAAAAAAGCAAAACGTGGTTGTACCGACGTTTCGCTATTTTGTGTACTTTATACTATATTTTAAGTATGACTGTCTAAGTAGGTACCTTTTAGCAGTGACTCGAAACGCAAGAATTACTCTACGCTAGACGTGCGTAGAGCCGCCTAACAATTCTTGCGCTTCGTTGAAAAAGTGTAATTTATACTGTTCATCTCTCTTTACTATCTCTAAAAGTGGGATTTGCACTGTCTGACAGGGGAGGTACCATTGCGCAGTGCTTCGGAATACAACAATTAGTACGCTAGACATGCGTATGGTCGCCCAGTAATTCTTGAGTTTCGTTGAAAAATTGACATATATATTGATCTCTTTTTTGCACGTGGCAATATGTACGGGTTAACATTCGCACATTACGCACTCAGCATTGTATTAATGGTAATTATTAGATTTTTACATTTACTCATGTCCTAGTCTAACAAGGAGACAGGCGTGTTCTCAAATATCCGTTATCATATTCATAATAGCGTCATGTCCTTGCCAAGAAAGAGATGATACATGTACTTCTATCAATTTATATTATCACAACAAAGTAAAGTCCTAGTCGAACAAGGAGACAGGCGTGTGCTCATATTTATCATATTCATAACAGTGTCATGTCCTAGTCAAACAAGAGATCAGACATGTACTTCTATCAATTTACATTATCACAACAAAGTCAAGTCCTAGTCTAACAAAGAGACAGGCGTGTGCTCAAACATCAGTTATCATTATCATAACAGTGCCATGCCATACTATCAGGCATTTACTTCTATCAATTAATCTAGAAGAGCCACGTCCTATCCCAGCAAGATTGGAAGGCATGTGCTTGTAGCAGTCTCTCAGAATCGTGTACTGACCCATCAAGTAGGCAGTCCCGAGTTCGACTAACAAGAATTATCAATCATCAAAAGTTAGTCCTGACTGAACAGAATAGCAGACGCCATCGAACTTACCACGTGATCTGTGGCCAATCAAGTCCATCATAAAAGCTGTTCGGATTCCGCGGCCCTCCAGCGATCATCTTGATCCTCAGGAGTAATAATGTACTGTCGCCTTCTGGCAGGGTTCGTGTTTTTGGCCACATATATTCATGTGTTAGAGTAACCACTTAATATGGGTAAATAGCACGTCCCTGTTTCAATTCCTTAAAATGAATTACATAAGCCTCGTTGCCGTCTTACTTAATACAAGCGAAGGAAGACTTATGGGGTGTAGTCGGTGCCCATATATTAGAAAGCTTCGTAATAAATTAAATAACTCGTTTGCTTTAAAACTGAAGTAATTTATGTATTAAGAATCGCACGAAGTTAAATGAGTAATCCCCTTATGACAGAAAGCGGGGCGACGTACGGTGAGCTCACAGGCTCAGTAAGTACGGTTAGTGTACAATGCGCGTTATGTTGCCGAAAACATAAAGAAAAACACCTGGCCTGGCAAGCCCTATTACTTCTGAATGCCGACGTAATATAAAGCAGTAGAAGCTTGCTGAAAGAATAGCCTATCTGCGCGTTTTAGGGTTCAGTCGTACAAACGACTATTTTATATCTTTAAACGAGCAATTCTTGTATATATATGTATGTATATAATCGGAAATTCGGAAACGGTTCCAACGATTTTCATGAAATTTCGTATTCTGGGGGATTTGCGGGCGATAAATCGATCTAGCTAGGTTTCATTTTCAGAAAATGTGTTTTAACCGTATTTTCGGGTATTTAAAAAATGCTAAAATATCAATAAAAAACCGAGCAAGCTCGGTCATCCAGGTAGTGTTCTTTAAGCGTCATCATAAATAACCCCACTACTGGGCCTTATATGTAAAGTACGCTACATTGGCCAAGCATTAAATGACAAAAAATATGAGTAGCGAAGATTGTGTTACCAACTCTGCGCCAAAACAAAGCACTTTGCGGGACAGAGGTAAATATTTCCGTATGGAAATAAGTCTGTAAATAAAAATGTTAATTCTGAATATTCTTCGAATTAGTCTAATAGACTACTATCCGACTAGGAAAGTAACAATTTCCAGGAGTCATAATATAATTTATAATAATAATTTCGTGAACACTGAATGTAGCAATTTTTTTTCGGCAACTAGTGTATGTCAATATTGAACTTTATTTATATTTATGAGCGCAGCATTTTCTCCTGTTTCGTTTGAATATATTTATTGTTATCGTATCGAGGGGTGTGCACTCGATACTATAAAAAAAAAACAGTGACCAGTCAGTTTTTTGAATGTGACATCCGCCATATTGATTTTGTTGGCATAAAATATGCCTTATGTCACGGGTGATATATTCGTTGTGATGGTCCGGGAACTATAACAACGGAAGATTGTCATATCATTCGTCGAAATCAGAGGTTTTTGGCGCGTAAATGGAAAAAAATACTTGTCAGTACTGTGTTATTTTTCAAAATGTGTAATTATAGTGGATTATTATCCGTTAACAATTCGTAAGTGTACACGAGTGTGGGCAAGTGATGTAGGATTAAAAAACCGTGTTTTAGCATTTTCGTGACAATGCTCGAGTTGAGTAAGTTCTAGTAAAGCCTCCGTTCTTTTACTAGGATTTGACGATAACTTTTAGATTTGACCACGTTGCAACTAGTTGTAATCGACTGGTTTTATCAGCAGTTAAACCTTTTAATTTGAAAATAAAATTGATGAGTTTAGTTTTACTTTTATTAACCAATGGTTAGTAAGCATCTCTCCTCTCCGAATTCTTGGTTTTTAAGATATTTAACATTTACTGAATAAATAATAAATGTGAATTATGTCAGTTGAATAATATAGATTTAGGAAATATTTATGAGTTCTCCACTGTAGGACGATGATTTTCTTTACAAAGGGAGATCTTGGGGTAGTTACAATGCGTGTGTCGTTGTCACTTACTTATTCATTTAGTCTAGGCCAACAAAACTCTTATTGTTCGGTTACCCAATACTTACAATCGAGGCGACCACCTTAGGCCTCATGAGTAGTCATGCGACCTCATTCAGGAGTTTAGTTCTGTGTGAGGTTGGATGTGCATGTCTATGGGCTGCGGTGGCCATTTCCCATCAGGTAGCCTGCATGCTCGTTTACTACATTTCTAGTATTTAAAATCTAATAATAACTATGTAATAATTACTTATGACTTTCTCTGCGTGCACTTTCAAAGAATTTAATTGTATGTATTTAGTTGAGTTGAGTTTGAGTATGTACCTAATGTACACTTTTCTTCCGTAAGTCAAGAATTGAATGAATACGGTTAATACTTTAACAATCTACATACAGATAAAGGTATCAATCGTGGGATTCGTTTTATTATTCTATTATTTAGGCTTTATAAATTGCAAAATGTAATACTAAAAGGACTACGATTAATTATGGATAGATATAGAACCAATTTTTTTAAATAATTTTTATTACAGAAGAATGTTGGTAGACACTTGGGACTTAATAGTTACATACACTTGGGTATTTTGTATAAACATTAAGTGTCGAGGGACTGAAGAATGAACAAGACTTTTGTATTTTATTGTGGATATTTTATTAACATTATCATCATGCATCAAATTTATGTGCTAAATCATTTACACTTATAACTAACTATACATAGAAAAATAACTTAACTAGGGGGCAGAAAATACAGTATTTGTTAAATTAACCAACTAAAATTACAAGTAAAATATCGGACTTTAACTGCGTAATTCTAAAAGCAAGTATAACGCAAAATCACTGTACCGCACTTAACTCTCAGAACCTAAAAATAATTTCTCAATCAAAACAGACGCCATCTAGCGCCGAGTAGGCGAAACTATACAAACTAAACCAATAGTAAACGCAAAAGATGTTGCCAAAACACAAACAAAAAAACGATGCACACCACTTTATCCAATTACGTATTCGATTATTATCGGACATTAATTAACGAAGAACGAACAAGAATACATCGAAATAGTAGACAAAACGTGTTTCGACTTCTATCTCCCCGCCCTCCCCCTTTATACCAAAGTCACTAACCTTCTCATTGCTTTCTTGCATTATTTCATATTCTCCTATCTAGCGACGCCAATATCCTTCGTACATGGGTCGAGGGTGTGCGTTCCGAATATAAATACGGTTGTATGTACAATTTGGTGCAACGGCGGTCGCGGCCGCCGCCTCGCACCGCGTGGCTTCCAATAATAATTTAAAATGAAATTTTATGATACTAAGACTAGGCTCAATTAAAATATTTTTTAACAATAATTTTCTCGAGGTGCTGTTAAAATTTACATTGAAAATTTAAGTACATTATTAATTAGAAACTTTGATTTTTCAACAACATCAATTCGACTAAAATTATTTTAAATTTCCGAGCATCTTTTTAAATGTTTGCTCAAACATTTTGCCTACTAACCGGTAACTCATCATCTCACAGTATCGACATCGAGTAGCATCACACACTAGCCCAATTATAAATTCTGAGAGCTCTCCTCTTCCATCGCGTGGTCCATTCATTACTTCTATTAAATTATTTTATATTATACGTATATTACAATAAAATTTGTAACCTATAGAACGAAATTTCCTAAAAAGGAAAGAAGTATGCGGTCACGAGATCTGCGCAGGAGTTCGTCCGGTCGCGGGGCAGCCGCGCCCCGACCGGCGGCCGATATCCATTATAACAATAAAATTCAATATAAATTAACGTAGGTCAAAACAATTTTATATATTTTTGAATTTGATAAAATTCTGATGTAATACTCTACAATAATTGCATTATTGACTACGTTTTGCGCAAACCAAGCGAACGCCATACTTTAACGAGAGACAAAATAAATAAGTTAAAACCTATGTTATATTTACAAAAGCAAGAAAGTGTCGAAAGAAAGAGTCAACTTGAGAATTCCGCCTACCTATATAAAAATACGATTAAAAATCCACATTTTAATAATATGTATAATGTTAAATCACATGAAACGGGCACTGGTTTGTTCGTAGAAGTTTGGACACTGAGATCGTTGAACTATACATGTATAAGACCGTACCACTAAACGCACTGGGTGTATAATTTTATTTTAAACCTGTATCTCGGTCGGATCGGTCGAGCCACAGCGCCACAGCGCCCCAGCGCCCCGCGCCCACGCGTGGGCCGCGTCCCACCCTCGGTCCCGCCGCTTAGCACCCATTTACTTGACATTTCGATTCGCTTAAGGCTCGCTAACCCTCTTCAGTTTCATTCCCGGGCCGCGGCGCGCAGCCCGATGCTCGGGTAGTTACATTCTATTTTAAGAGACTTACTCGCTAATAAATTGATATATTTATTTTTTATTATAAAAATATTGCATAATATAACTTCAGGAATGAGAGCGAGCGGCGCCGCGCCGCTGGCGCGCCTACAACGGTTCCTCTCGCTACACTTGTAAACAAATTTTATAAGGTATATTTTATTTATTCGATACATTGATCGGTTACTGTATACATATAAAGGTCATGCTCTGTCTTTGCATTGAAACATCGATTTAGACTCAACGTAAACTAGGCTACAGCTTAATCGACCTTTTATCAACTATCTAGATAAAGTATTATGATTCATTAACATTGGACCACAAATCGTAATTAATTATTAATAATATTTATTCAGGTAACAAAAAATGGGGGCCCCGCGCTTAGTTATAAGAATGTATCACATAGCGTCTAACGATTCGTGCGGAAACTTCTGATATGCAGCCTGCAGACCTACAGTAGGACGGTAGGGTATCAGCGTGTATATGAAAACTCTACATATTTTTTCTTGATATGTCAAAACATGATCGCGCGAGGCCCCGCCCAACAGGTTCACTATCGTTAATTTAAATAAACGAAATAAACTAGAACATGTCCACTTAAACAGCTCACTTAAAGTAAACATCTATTCATAATAATAATTAACACAATTAACGCGCAAAACTTCATCCCTTAACTATTAATTTATCAGTTTCTAACAGAAAGTTGGCAGTAGGTTCAGTACTCGTGTAGAATTTAGACGTATTCCACAAATATAAAAACCTAAATAATATCAATTTAAAATTCGGTTTCAGCGTGATGTGGACTGAAAACAAACGACTAGGTGTCGGACACCGGGACACCTGAGCGGCGCCCGGGGCGCTCGCGTCCCTTCCTATTGTTTTGTGCCGACGTGAGAGGGAAGGGACGCGGCTCGGTCGGCGCGGATCGCGACGGTCGCGTCGCGGCCGGTCCCCGGGCGCGCGCACCGGATAATAACAAAGGAACGATATAGCCAGAATCAAATGTCGTCAGATAAAGTGAAGAGATATAATAATATACTACATATCGACATTAATGAGGTGTTTCGTTTGTAACGAGGTGTAAATATGCGAATGGCCATAAGAAGCACCAAAAAAGTAATATATTTCATCTGAGGGTAATATTATACGATATTTTTGTATTTGTATGTATGTATAATAAACATTTTTTACGTAAATATTTCTTTAATATAAACTCTTATTTAGCTATAATATTATACTTATTGCATATTGTAAAAACTGTTTTCGAATAAATTGTATATTCATATAATGTATTTTCGCATAGTTTTGAGGTAGGAAGTTTGAAGTCGCCGGCCGACAGGGGTCGCGGCGGGCGTGAATATATGCTATAGAAATTTCATTACAAACGTTAAAAATTCGTTCAACATTATACAAAACCGCTCCATCCCCATATAATATCTAGCAAATTTAGTGTTCCTTTCTGAAATTTCCCTAAAAATAGGTATATATAAACATTTGAGCAATCAATTTCGTCTCTCCTATTTTTGTATAAATATTAAATTCAATAATAA
>DWKO01000111.1:0-10668 GCA_018249515.1 Euriphellus phraxanor
CTTGAAACTTTTAAAATTAATTCACGCATTCTGTATTCCAGATTGTTTATTGTTATTTCACAAAAATGTTTTCAACTGGTTGCGAGGTTTAATAATATTTATAAACGACTTTGCATGTTTTGTAGTCCTAGAATTGATTCGCACGAGAAGAGAGTAACATATAAATAACGTATGTATTATGATTTATAGAAAATCAAAAGCAATCATAACTCGATTTGGGAGTACTAGACTAATTTGATACCATTTAGCAAACATAATTTGAAAGGTAGAACTTTACTTCATCCGAGGTAGTACCAGCGCCACCCCATAATCCGCCGTGAAGCAGTCTTAGTGTTTCCGTTGAAGAGATGTGGATGCCGGGGTGCACTTACAAGTGAGGCTACCATCTTAGTCCTCAGGAGTAGCAACGCATTCGTATGTAACCTCTCCATGGGTCTTCAGGCTTATTTGAAGTTGAATGTGGGTGTCCAACGGCTGCAGTGTCTACTTAACACCAGATACTGCACGATCGTTTGGTAGAAACGAAAAGCGTCAATTATTTTGAAGGCAGCACGTTTCTGCAATTTATGAGCATTTGCGGCAGAACTGCTGCATAATGCATTTAAATAGAAGCTGAAAAAACCGCAAGTTCTTGTCTCATTCAAAGCTGGAAGACGACTTGGTAATTTAACGGTCCGTGTATACATACCTAATTCCTCTAAAATCCGGAGCCTTTAATCTCTTTCCTATCCTAAACCTCGAATATCACTGAATAGAGCAAGACCGTTTATCGTTTTGAGTATTGGATCTAACAAGTCTATTCAAATTGAGCTTAGGGCTACCACTGGTGCTGTCTCCGTCACCTTTCGCACAAGTTTTAGTTCTCATTATCATGAGATCAGTCCTAATGCTTGGCCGTCGAACATTCGGAGCGACAACTCCACAGGCATCAGACAATCGCCTCTTAATAGACAGCGTACACTTTTTACTTCTACTGCTCTGACTGCTGGTTGGTGGTAGGGTGCAGGGGCTTCCAAACGCGGTGCTGACTCGCTTGTGGTGGTTGGGCGCCATTTCCAAAGGAAGGTTCGCGACAACGAATAGTTCGTAAAACAGATCGTCGACATTCAAGTTCCTCTTTGCAGATGTCTCGACGAAAACGCACGCCGAGTCCTGAGTCGCACAGTAAGCTGTCGCCTCTTCCGGTTGCACAGTCCTGTAAGAAGTATTTGATGAAGTTTATACTCAATGACAAAAACAAATGTTTGTTGTAATTTGTAATCTCTCAACAATATACATCTATTAAGAATAAAATATTTGCATGCCACTCTCTGAACGAAGCATCGAAATTTAAGGAAAGATATTCAAACATTATCCTCAGGTCAACTCATCCCCTTTGTGTTTCAAATATAATTTCTGTCTTTTTTGTATTTTTAATGGATAATAATGGGCACTTAGCATCAGGTGCACAGCAGGCCCGTTAAATACTATTACTTATTTCAGAAATAACGTTTATTTGTCCAGTAATATTTCTTTTGATTTATTGGCTTATATTTAAGCCTTGTAGGTAAAGCATTTTTATATAACTTTGGTAGTAAGCGAGCGCGTAGATCATCTGAGATTAAATATTCACTACCGCCATTAACTTTCCTCACCAACTCCATATAGAATAAAAATGCTTCCTGAAGCCAATCACATGTGTTGCTACTCTCGAAGACTAAGATAGAATGTTTGATTCTGTGAATATTACTACATTAATATCAAAGAAGAACACTGCACACTATGCTACAAGACTGTGTCCAACGTCAAATAATTTCACCACAGTTCTATCAACGTCAATTAAACGATTAAAATGTAGAGCCAGCAAAAATGTTCGCGAAATAAATTCAACCGTTTGCCTTCGCAATTTTTCAAATGAAAACACAAAAGGCATAGTAATTTGACGTTTGCGTTCCACTTCTAAATAAGTGGAGACATTCTCAAAGGCATCTCGGGCACAGCTCGAGTCTTGCGGTAGACGTTATGAAAATGCATTATGTATGTATAATTTATGTGCGGAATGTAAGTGACGTTACGTGGGGTATTCTAGATTGCACTTTTATTTGTGATGGTACTTGGCTGTTCCGCGTAAGACGCACTATTAGTTTAAAGCCTTTTCAGCTCGACTGTGTGTCTCCTTCTGTAACATCGTGGATACATCTTTAATGCGATTTAAGGGTTAAATACTAAAAACAGAACCCTTACAAATACCTTTACAAGTGTATTCGAAGGTGATGGCATATGTACCAACATAATATCAAAATGTGTCAAAGTGTTTAGATACATGTTGGATCTATGTCCCAACGCTAGTCTTCCAAAAGACGGGGTGCAACAACTCCCTGGACCCGTTATTTTACAAATATAGTAATAATCAATATAATTTATTGTACTAGAAATAAAAATGGAACCGTTAATAAAACAGGGAATACAGGTCCCTCGGCTCTTGTTAACACGTGATTTTGAACCCATATAACACTGCTTTTTATGTTTTTAGATGCCAAAGCGCAAGAGCACGTGCGGCTTTGTGTTATTTTCTAAAACTTGTGTTTCTTCAGGTGTTCATGTGTAATTAGGGTGGATTATCATTCGTTAACGACTCGTAAACGTACACGAGTGTGGGCAAGTGATACAGAATTGAAAAAAACGTGTTCTTGCGGTTTAGTGACAAGGCTCCTCAGAAAGTTCCGCTACTTTACTGGGACCGACCTGATTGACCTGACTCGACGATGACTTTTTGACTTGACTACGTTGCATCTAGTTGTTATTGATTGGTTTTGAAATATTTCTATGAATTACTAGACTCTGGCTGAATCATCAAGACATGCGAGGCCAATATTAAAAAATATTGACAAAATAATGACATTATTTATTTATTACCGGAAGGGTTGTTGCTTTTTATTAATAAATTCACGGCCTTCATATTTTAGGCATAAATCAGTTTTTACGTATATTTTTCCAATATCTAAATGTTGTGCGAGCGAAGTCGTAGGCAACGGGTAGTTACTTATAAATTATATTGAGTGACAATTACTATCCATGGACAGCTGGACAAAACCTTACACTGAGGTGGCCCACGAGATAGGTCATAGATGTACATATCAGTGAGGATTAAAATGGATGTATATGGATGGATGATGATAAATCTGTATGTCGGATCGGCAGTATCAGAGCGAGAGAATGAACAAAAAATATTTTATTAACGGTTGAAAATTTTAACAAGGGATACTTTACATTATCCCTTGTTCAAATTTTCACCGACAGTGTGTGTGTGCGGCTAATAGTAGGAATTAAAAAAAAAGAAATCTTACTCCAGTATGTTGCCTTACAACATACACTAGATACGCTACACTTTATAGTTAAATTCTTATAAGTTAACCACAAGTTGTGCCATCTTCTACATTTGTCGATACAGTGGCAGCAACATTGGAAGAGAAAGCCGCATGGACCAGCGAGCTGGCTCAGTGCATGGAGAGCGCCGCGCTGACGGAGCTTCTCCGCGCGTGCGGCTCGTGCGGGGCGGCGTCCGCCAGCCTCCCCGCCTGCCGCTCGGACAGAGCTCTCTTTACCGATGACGTGGACATACGGTTCAGTCGGACCCTGAACTCGTGCAAGGTGCCACAGATCAGATCGGCCACGCCTCAACGGTTACTCCAAAGACTTACCGGTAAGTTTTAAATCAGTGATCAATCATCAAACATACAATATTAAAATTTATCGGGCTAGCATAAAATAATGAAGCCTAATTGATAGAATCGATTGTAACAGACAAAAGTATAGGAGTTTCATATTTATAATAAAAACATATTTTCTCGCATTTGCCCAGATCTTCGGTTCCTCTCAGTGGATTTCCTGAACACATTCTTGCTGACGTACCGAGTGTTTACGGATGGTGTAACTGTCCTGGAGGCTCTGAAGCAAGTGTTTTACGAACAGTCGCAGCAAGAGTTTGATCTGGCTCCCCCACCCGACGCTACTAGGAAAACCAGCGCTGCAAGCACAGTATCAGGTAATTAAGAATTGCCAAAAGACTATCATTTTGATTAAAGATTTTAGTTACAATTGAATAGTTACGCACCGTCTTTATCATAATCAGACCGTTCTAATTTTGATGGTCTTTAAGAAATATAGATCAATATAATGTAACTAATCAACTGTTTCACTTTCATTATTAGTAAAAGGGTATCGTTAGTAGTTTTAAAGTCGTCATTAAATTTATGGTAGTTTTCTTTACCATTTGTATTTGTGAAATTCAGAATTAATGTGGTCGTATGCTTCTTGTTGTATGATCCTGGGTGTTCTGCATCTGCCGTATGAGATAGTACCGGCAAAGTTTAATTCTTATTAAAGCTTAAAAAATCAATTCTATTAGTCTGTCTTACTCTATCATTGTTTCAGGTTACGGATCAGAATACAGCGATAGAGAATGGCAAGCAAGGTTTTGGAGGGCATCCAGGAAAAGTGAGGCCTATATTATCTTCTTTCTTTCCTCTCATATCTTCTTCTCTTCTTTTATTCATTAAGTAATCTGTACTCTTCATTATTTTGTCTTTATCGTTACCACAACTATATAGATAAAAAGAGGTCTATAAATTTGTATGTTTTTCTTAAAAATGCTTATAGGTGAAGAAGACGACAAATTATCACCTTATTTGATGGCACCATCTCGCCGACAGTCTTCTGTATCTAAGGTAAAAAAAATATTTATCGAATGTTATTTCAATGTTTAATAACTATGTATTAATATTTTATACTATATAAGTCCGATTACTAGTGTCACTTATTTCGTAACATGCATACTTAACAAGGTGGAGGAAGACAGCAGTCATTTAACTATACCTAAAATAATGGCAACATCTTCGAGTAATGAAACTTTGAAAGGTAACAGCTATGGATATAATTTATTACTGGTTTCACCTTCTTCACCTATTAAAATTTTCATCATTTGATGTTATATTTTCAAAATTGTATCTATTACTATTATATTTTTTACGTTAGAAAAATAGCAAACGAACGTGCAAGCAATGCGTCGTCACTGCAGCCCGTGGGCATCTATATTCAATTTCAAACGGTGCTAAAGTCCAATTTGCGGTGGTATGTAATTGCATAGCTACTCTTGAGAACTATCATAGTGTTGCTTGTATGTGTGACCACACATCACCAGCCGAAAGAATAATCATCTTGTATTATGAGGATAGTGCTCCACCGGGTGAATTATCGTTCTACCACCATAATAATTATGTAACGCAATATTTTATGTAATAGGGACATCGCCATCTTCCCCTGGTGCGCTGAGCTCAGTGACTCTTGTTGGTAGTCCGAAGAGAGTAAGTCCTGTGGATAGGGACGGTAAAAATGATGACAAAACTAGCACTAAAAAAGATGACGAAAGGAGATCCCCGGCTAAAGATAACGACAAAGAAAATGCCAAGATAATGAAGAGTATGAAAGATAACAATGCCACAGCGGGTATCACGAAAGATGAAAGTATTGAGTTGGTTGATCAGAGTGACGAAGATATCAAATACAAAGAGGAGGAACAAGAAAAGAACAAGTTCAAAGTGGATGAAAAGTTTAAGATATCGCAGAGGTTCTCCGAGGTAAGTACCATTATCAATTGACTGGTTCCATGAGATTTATTTTTCTAATTACATATCTAGATATATGTAACCAAGAGGTTAACAAAACATTTATAGGTGGTCGTCGTAATTGTTGCTAAAGATTTGCAAGACCAGTGTATCTTGAATTCAAATACAAGCTCCTTTATATTTTATCGAAAAGTCTCCTGACAAAGGGCTTCAAGGTTGCAAGGAAACTCTCAATTTAGTTCTATTATTTTAAGTATATCATAATTCCGCCATATTAACCAATTTAGATTTTTTTTTTTTCGCTAAAATGTTCTATCTATTTGTTTGGTAATAAACCCAACAATAAGGACGGCGGTTCTCTATTCGTCTGTTTGTTGGAAAGAAGTCATCGACGCTTATGGACATGTGCAACACCAGGAGAGTCAAAGTATCGACTTTGAAGAATAACTCTGCTTCTTTTTGACCGATTATGAGAAGAGTCATGATTTTAGCTATATGTATGTGTGCATGTATGCATATATGTATGCATGTATCTGTTTTGTATTTATGCATGTTCCACCGTTTCGCCTAATCTAATAATGCGATTTTGTTGAATGAGGTGTCAATCGATTCATAATTGTGGTCCGGGTGACATAGGCTGCATTTTATGGACACATAAGACTCCGGACGGACCCTGTGTTAGACTACTGCAGACTATATAGGACAATGATACAGATTTAGAGGTTGTGCCAACGCAGATGTAGGCTAGGTAGGTAGGATTTTTGGGAATGGGTGCCCAACTATACAGGGACTAACGGTATTTTTTCCAATGGTGTAGTACAACAAGATGCAACGGAACCGCACGATGTCGGAGAGTCCCCGAAGGCTGCACCCTTCAGCGGGGTCCGCGGCGGAAGCGCGGCGGCGGTCGGAAGGTGCGCGTGAAGCCGCCGAGCGAGCCGCTGCCGAGGCCGCGGAACCCCGCAGGGCTTCGGACTCGGGCGCCACGCGATGTGTACCCAGGCGATCGGTTAGGTGACTATCATCCGTTCTTTTCTTAAACAGTTTTATTTAGCTTGCCCTGTTTCTTTAAAATCTCATAAATATATTTTGTTTAAAACTGTCATAATCAAAACATTCATATTTGCTTGCAGCGAAAGACGCTGCACCAGTTCTTCGATCAACAGTGAACGACGTCGCTACTGGGGCGGGTCTGAGCCTCGCACATCTGTCACATCTCAAGCGTCACAGATGGCTCAGGTAATTACAGTGAACGCTACGACAATCCTCACAATTTCCATACGCTTCGCACAGGTTTCACGACGTTCGTCACAAAAAAAAAACCCGTTTCAATAAACTAAAAGAAAAACCTTACCACCAGCCCTTTGCATCCTGGAATGTGCCATATTTGTGAAAACGTATAGTCTTTTTTTATTATTTTGTACACGCTTACGCCATATAGATAAACTGTCCGGGATATTTGCCAAGTTTTGAAGAAGCTTCTTTGGATTGATTTCAATTTAACAATATTCCAAAATAAATAGCCTTAATCATAAATAAATAAAATAAACATCAGTGGTAATATGCTGATGAATTGATGATGATATCTCGTTTTATGGTTTGATAAGGGCTTTTTAGTTAACTGAAGCGTACTTATAGAAGTTATTCCGCCTTCATCATCGTCATCGACCTGTTGCTCTGCCATTGCTGGGCACCGGTTACCTCTCAAAATGACAAGGATACCTGATGGTACAGTCCATCGTGTTGGCCAAGTACGATTTGATAGACTTCACACACTTATAATACTTATAAGAACTTCCTCAGTTTTTTTTTCTTTCACCGTTGAACTAAGTAAATTCGATAACTCAAAGGAGTGTACCAAGGATCGTACATCGGACCCCTCGGCTGAGGTAACCTAAGCATACTATTAGGCTTGTTGCTCATTTATTTCGCCTTATGTTATTACCCTTATTATCAATCACCTCTATCATCACCATTCCATTTTCTCTGTCCTATTTCGAGTTAGCATTAGATGTACAGTTTATTACTTTAAGTAGAATAAATCTTTCACAGCTACTTCATATAATATCTTTATTATCTTATAGACATATCGCCGAGACACTGGACAGCCGAAAGCCGGAGTAGTCATCACATCATTCAGGCAATCGCATAGGAGGTAAGACATGCCTTTACCCTCGACACTTAAAATTTAATATTCGTACAATCTATTTCTATTAATAACTACTTTTGAATTCATTATGTACTCATATATTACTACTTAGCACAAACTGGGAGCTCACAATTCACTTTAAGTGTTGTGGCATGTAACTTTTCATTAAATCATGTTTAATTTTCTACAATTTACCAAAGTGTCATGAAAGCTTTGCACGATGTTCCATACGACTTTCAAGTGACTCTAGATTCTCACAAACTATTTTAGTTCTTTCATGGTTTTCATTAATTCTTTAATACTTAGTTTCGGCGATTGTTTGAAAATGATAAGTAATTTACTAATTCATTTAACAGCTTTGGAAAAGACCTGTTGTGGTGAGTGCTCGGTGGAGGTAAAGAAGTAGCGAGCGCAGTCTTTGTAGAGCTGCCGTAGAGGAGTACTTTGAAAATAATTTGCTTCACCTAGAGTATTTGCAATTTACCCTTTTTATCAAAATTTTTATGTATTCGATTGGATTGTAGTTGCTATGTCCTGAGGGTCGTTTATGTCACCAAAAATCTCTTTGGATTTTGGATAACTCTTCCACAATATGAATGAATCGAATTGAATCAGCACATGAATGTGTTTTATCTCCTGTGAATTCACCCCTGTCCGTTATTTTCAAATCTGAAGCATTGTTCTACGATTATTTCTTTATAATACTATTTTGACTCATCAAAGTGTAATTATTAATTCCAACTTAGCAAGGATACTCAACTTAAGGAATACGAAAAGACTTAAAGGCGTTGGGTTTGGGCTTAGAATGAATTTTTTTTAATTACGTAGTGATTATGCTTAAACTTGGCGTGTGGTTGCCCTGAAGTAGATTAGGCGGGGCAAACACACGAGTGTTTTTCCTTTCTCATGGTTTTTATGTTAGATAATAATTTATTACGTACACGATATTCTAAATTGCATTGATTGTAGAAGTATATCGAAGCTACGTATACAGTTTCAGTTTTAATAAAAATTACCGATAGTTCAGGTAGTTACGTTTTATAATGAATCGTTTTCAAAATTTGCATGCAATTCACCTTTAATTTTATTTTCGACCTAACAAAATAACTAAAATATAATTTTATTTTCCTCTCACTCTTGTATCTTATTTATATCTGTCTTGTAAATGTCATTATGCATGTTAAACTTTCAATTCTACTTAACATTTTTTTTTTTTTTTTTCGAATTGGTTATCATTGATTTCACTCTACAATATAAATCAATTAAAAGTAATCTTGTCAGATATTAAGCCACCTAAATAAATGGAATAAATAAAGGCCGCTCTTTCGACACGCTTACCGAGTTCTGATTAATAGCTGTTTGTTTTGATGTAGGAGCAGTACTTCGACTGCAGCGGTTGCTTTCGCTGTAGCAACGTCTGCTTCATCCAATCCGAGGTCTCCTCCACCGACCTCACCACCACACGCTAGACGAGACTCAGTTATATCCACAGCTGCAACTATGAGAGTACTTAATGTTTTAAGGTACGATAATCATCATAGACCTTTGTTGTCCACCGCTAGGCTGGATTTCTCCTCAGAAGGAGAAGGATTGTGTCATAGCCCACCGCCGTGGTTAAGTGTTAATTGGCAGACTTCACACATCTAAGAAAACTTTGTCAAAAACTTCAGATATACAGGTTTGGTCACGATGTTTTCCTTCATCATTAAAGCAAGAGATAATTAATTTCTAATAAGCATATAACTTCGAAATGCCAGAGACATGTGATTGAGAATCTAACCCCGGACCGCCAAAGTAAAATGCCCGAATCTTATTATCTTGGTTTTATTTGCTTTTGCTAGAAAATAATTCGTTAATAAGTCTGGCCTGTTAACTAAGTTTATTATCAAAATGATGAAAATTACTGTCGTATTTACAATGCTGCAATTCAACTTTTATGACGATATTCTTACAATCTGACAAACATCGTTTCTCAAAACAATATCAACAAATCCTACGCGTGCAAATTGTTTAACATGCTTCCTCCGCACCAGGCACTGGATCTCGAAGCATTCCTCGGACTTCTGGTCCGATGAACGTCTTCGCGACCTCACGATGGATTTCCTGAAGGAGATCGAGGGCAGCCCAGGCTTGCTGCCAGCTGAACACAAGGCCGCCGCGCAATTACTGAGACTACTAGAACGAGCGCCTGACAGGACAGTTGATTTGAAGGCTTTGTTTTGTCCGCCTCATGTAAGCTGCACAACTAAAATTTGCGATTAAACATTTTTAAATAAACTGATAAAAAATAAATAATTTATATGCCTTGTAAATTATCTGCTGATTTTAATCTAACTAACCAAATAACTCTTAACTTAATTAATGTTTTATAAATAAAGATATATAAGAAAATTTACACTAAAATATTGGAGAGATTTTAAGGTTCAGGTTTTAACACAGATAATGCTTTCGAAGTTGATACTTGATGTATCAAAATGGTACCCACAAAAACAATTATTTAATTTTCAGATACCAACAAAAGAGAATGTAGAAACACTGTCTGCTCTGGAAATAGCTGAACAAATGACGTACTTGGATTACCAGATATTTAGCGCAATTCACAGCGAGTAAGTTCTTAAAGAAATTTAAACACAAAATTAGCAAGCTAAGCAATTGTTACTAGTGTTAAGTTACGTTGTATATTAAGTCAAGTAACAGAATTGAGTCGTATCTACATATAAGCGAAATACCACTGACTGACTCATCACGAGATCTCTAAACCTATACATCGGATTGACTTGTAATTTAGCATAGTTACACATTTTACGATGTAGACGCTCACTAAAAGAAACTTACTTCTACAAAAGTGTTGGTCACTGTTTGGGAAGTAGTACCGATGTTATTCATCACAAGTTCTGACACAATGATGGAGAAACT
>DWKO01000112.1:0-10649 GCA_018249515.1 Euriphellus phraxanor
CGCCCCATGTAATTAGATTATACAAAAGTCTAAAATAAATAAATAATAGCACATTCGTTTGCTTATTTCATGATGTTTAAATAAGTCACGTTCAGAATTTCTAAAAGTGTGTCTTAACCGCCAGTTATGTATGTTTGTGTGAAGTAGTTATATAAAAGTTTATATGTTAACAAACAAAATATAAGATATTCACGGATTTGTTTAATACTTAAACATTTATCGCATACTTTTTCGCGTCTGTATGTGATGTATACAACACACGCACCCTATACAATAAAGCAAATTGAAAGCTATAACCAAAAATTCAAAACTTTCCATTAATAGGTTAATAGTTTGCATGAAAATTTGATAGCCAGTTCTCATGTAAACTTTTACATCAAATTACGTGGTGTGGCGGCGGGGCTTTTTACACACGTTTACATATAACTCACGACGTTTGTTAGAGTATCGGTGTTACCAGTTCTAAATTTGTAGTGCAGATTTATTTTGTAATCATATTAATATGTACGATTATATATGAGACAATTTAAATATATGGTACGTGCATGAGAGTTTTCTAAAACGATTTCAAAGGTAAATAAATTTACAAGAACAAGTAACAGCTACACTTCATTGATAATGCTTGCTCCAGACTTCTGAATAAAAATAGTAAAACAGGTATACTGCTATTGGTCAAAAATAATAAAATGCGAGAATTACGAAGCTGCTGTTGGTCAACGATAATAAACCGCGCAAAATACAGCTTCGCTGTTGGTTAATATTTCAGCGTTACGGCTGGATGCCGAATTTACTCGATATGTTACCTGCGCATATAATAAATTCGGATGAAAAAGTAATCGATAGCTGATACGTGACTGGATTGTGAAACGAAGTTAACGAATACTTCTTTTCTATTTAGAGGCGCTCCAGTTGTTTCTTCTATTTTATAACATAACGAAGAATTATTATATATATAAAGAAGTTAAAATAAAAAAAAATAATAATATCATTATCGACCCATTAATGTCCCACTGCTGAGCGTAGGTTTACTCCCAGAACTCCGGCACCTGTGATTATTTTAAAATTATGCATGTTGGAAATTAATTAATTACGTGGAAACTTTCTCATTAAGAGGAGACCCCTGTCCAACAGTGGGAGAGTAATTGTTCTTTAATAATGATTATTGAAACACAATTTCCAAGCACAAGACAAAATGTACCGAATTCATATCCATTTTAATGAGACAACGTCGGTTATTCATTTATGGTCGACCCAAGTAGCGACCCAAACTTTTGCTCATAATTTTGTTTGCCCTTGTATTTGTACTGCGGCCTTTGTCTCAAGCAACTTGTGTTTTCTTCTCTGATTAGATTGTCTCCAATTTCAAAGTAAAATTTCGAATATCAAGATAACAATAAATATTTGTTTATTTTAATTACATTTTTAATATAAATAAAACCGATGTCTCTACTCAAACTTTTAGAGACCAATTCAAAGTGACCCCTGATCAAACTCTATAAAACTACATTAATTATTTTTAGAGAAGTAAGAGGTGTTTAAACTCTCGTGTTAGCTGTCGAGGGCTGCAGTTAAAATATACAATATAAACTGGTTAGAAAAAATTAAGTTATATTAATACAATACAATATAACGGCTTAAATATTGTAAAACGTTTATAAGTAATACAACGTTATTTTAAGACATTCATCAACCACGGCTATATTATGGTTGCGATAAAAATCTAGGTCACATTGCTGCAAAAAATCTTTTTGGAATTCGCTACTGGTACAAACGCTGGTACTATTTTAAAAGCAAAAGCTCGCGTGCGCCGATACTTTGCCTTTTGAAATACTGACACAAAAGCACAAACGGCGTGACGTCACACCGTGGCGCCCCCGCGCTTCGCAAACACCCGACTACATTTAACAGGAAATGCCTCCCACATTAAACTTTAAAACGGAACTATTGCGCAAGTTTCGTCGATCACAGTTTCACATGGCACCTCGCAACTGCGTTTTGTTGTTTTGTAGTGGTGTTATTTTCCGTGTTTGGTTATTCAGAGTTGACAGAAACCATGTTTATTAGTCGGGATTCAGGACTCGAAATAGTGACACTTTTGGCTGTCATCCTGTAGTACATTATCCGAATATGAATTAATTCTATTCCTCTCAAGACAGTGCAAGTTATTGTATACAGTTTCTTCTCATATGCCATTTTCTGCCATCGCTTTAAATCATTAATGTTTATTAAATAATTTATTTTTTAAAAAGATTTTTTAATACAAGATTTTATTTAATTGACTTATCAAAACCAAACTATCGAGCAAAACACGATAGGTATCCAATTACTAGGATTCTGATTCTGGGACCACCTTCCGTCTCCATCATCAGACCAGCTCAACTGTACCAGATTATTGCATTGTTACGGTATTCATACATGTATGCAAAACTTCACGGTAATCGGAAAACTGGAAATGGGTTAAAACGAGTGTCCAAAATTTGAATTGGAAGGACATATAAGTACACTCACAAACTTACAATCTTACATACAAACATTGGAAATTAAATAAAAGCTTATAATTAGTTATAAAATAATATTTCGTCCGTCTCAATCAAAGCAAGCCAGCAAATATTTAAGGATATTTCTATTACGAAACATTTAATTAACACAAGTAACATAAAAGTTAACTACTTCAACGTTTTCTACTACTTGTAATATCTAGTGTAGACTAAGGTCTAGCCGCTGAAAGTACCTAAATTTACAGTTGAACAAACTAACTTTATTACTAGCTGCTATTTTAATAACGCCAGACGTGTAATTATTTACAAATTGAGCTTTTACTTCAAACTTATTAACAGGGATTTATTATATTACGGTGTCTTAAAATATCTACAACGACGCAGGCACAAAGGCGAATCTAAATGTTTTTGTCTTTTGAAATTAGTTGCCAAGCGAATTAATATAAAATTACAAACTTCTCTTAATTGAAATCTTGAAACATTGTCAAACATTTTTAATTCTGGATAATATGGTTATTGACCAAAACTTTCATTGTATTACTACACTACTTTATGATTAGTGGGAAAGTTTAAAACTTATAAAACGATAATATAATAATAGCGTTGTGTAACCTTTTGATCGGAACTAAGATTATAACGAGATATATATTTTTAACAGATCTAAAGAAAACTGAGCGTATCTGGCCTTTTATCTATCTAGAGTTCTACTGGCACTCGGCATCAAGCATTAAAAGAACCGCTGTTTCTTTCTTCTTTTGTGTAAACTGTTATAACCGGTAAAATTGGATATTCTTGTCATAACTGGTTACGGTTAAACTGCGACAGCGGAATGATTAGAGGAGAGGCGGAGCTGAAAATTAGTTGTCAGCGTGAATTTGTAGCTTTGTATCAATTTATAACAAGCGGAGAGTTCAAGCCAGTCTTGTTTAGTTTAAATAGCTTGGTGCGCACGCGGCGCATAGGCGCGCCCCACTGCGCTGTGCCTGCCCTAATTTAGTTAGCCTGTAACTTGTATGTTTGTAATAACAAATAAATAATGAAGATTATGATCATCGGCGATAGTTCACTGATTTCCCTATACTTTATGGATATCCGCAAAGTTGCTCTCAGACGGATTTCTTGAAAGTGAGTCACGTGACGCATCTTCCCACCGTAGAATATCTCATATACAACTACCACAATATATGACCAGACCATACCATAGTTAATTCGACAATGATGTCAAAGCGGACACCCTTAAGCTTCTTTATTATGGGGAATTATGGTATTTGCAACTGGCGATTCATTTAACTAGCACCTGTACATTCTGTTCATATTGGAAATATACGTTATTGATACGATTTGAATAGAGCATTCCATGATCTCAGATAGCATATCCATGTACAGTTACGAATTGCAACAATATCGTTTAACTAGTTCCATAAATTTATAAAAGGACATTTTACTCGTAAGTTTAGGTAAATATAAATAATTTCTATTATTCCGTGCGACGTATTATCCTACAGGATTCTGAATATTTCAACGTAAACGACTGTGATACAATAAATATACAATGCCCCATTGTGGCATTGAGAGCTGTCAAACGGAAAGGATTGCGATATTCCGGCAAAAATAGAATTTACCGATGTTCGACTTTACCTCTCTATTGAAATATAATATAAAAGCTTAAGCTCAGGTTAACTTGTTCCAATATTGTTAGGGAACAAAATGTTATAATTTATATATTAGATTGTACGCTGTATCCAATTTTCTATTACGGGAAATGGTGTAGAATGTTTACGAGTCTTGAACTTATAACTGTGGTTGATTGAGTTGTAGTATGTTGACGTTATATCTATCTACAATGTTATATCTACATTCACACCCTAGCATAAAGACACTTTGGGCCATAGATACCAAGAGCAGAAGATGAGCATACATAGACAAGGAACATCAGTATTTTTTTGCCAGACCGGGGTATCGATCGCTGCTCTTTTTACATCGGCACGCATCAGACGTAGGCTTTTCACATCAGAAAGATGTGGTGGTCGCTAGATTCTATCTATAAATAGCAACAAAATTGACAATTTTCCTCCGAAACACAATGACAATGAAAATTACTCTAAAATGATACTTTTTAGTTTGAATTGCATTCAAAGAGTGTTTTTTAGTTTTTTTTTAATAGGTAGCTCATTTAACAAATGTCATTGCGATGCAATTTTAGCGTTGTCTTCTTTCGTATCCTTTAATTCGTTTTTCTCAACTTAAACAGTTATACTTAATTGATTCGGCAAGCTATTATCATCGATCCATTACTGTCTCACTGCTGGGTTCGGGTCTCCTCACAGAATAAGAAGATTTGGGTCCACCGCACTGGCCAACCGCGTGTTGGTAGATGTCACACGCCTTTGAGAACTATATGGAGAACTCTCAGAGATGCAGATTTTCTCACTTAGTCTTACCACTAGGCTATCACGGCTTACGGCATCTTAGGATTCGACAAATAAAAAAAAGTTTACGAAGTTAACAAGAAAACTTATGAAATAAATTTATGTAGGTATATAAAGATGTTAATTTTTAAACTTCTGATTAACGTTGAATGGAATATTTTTCCTTTGAATTTAAGAAAATTATATTCCGAATATTTCGGGAAAAGTCGCCATCTTTATTAATTTCTCGTGCAATTTATACGCACCGCCGCGCGCCGTGTTGGCAGCGTTGATTAATTTTTCCTCATTGAAATTCATTTGGGCGCGGGTTTTTATCTCTTTTTATCTCTGTTATCGTTAGTATATTAGGTCTTCATTAATTATGTAAATTGGCTATTTAAATCAATATTTAAAATTACATTGGTACTTATGATTCGGAGTTATGGTCCGTCTGATACACATTCCTACGCTTTGAATATACATATTAAATGTAAACACAATTTATATGAGGGTCGTTATGTCCAAGTAAGTGGGGTCTGAATTTCTTTTTATGCTTAATTTAACTTTAAATTAAAGAAAGTAACATTTAAGACGAAAAAAATCTACAGTAAGAAGGTAGAAAAATGCTGGAAGCGCAAAGTATAAAAGGTGATGCGAACAGCGGGTCGCACAGTCTCGTTACGGTCGTCGTAGAGTGAACATCTCTTTGACATTTTTATTGTCTAATGTCGAAGTATTACTAATTTTTGTTAGACCCGTTTTTTTCTTATAAGGTCTTTTTTCAAAAGAACGTTATTATTTTTGTAAATCATTTTATTTTTAATATCTCCTGTTCTAATATCTAACTATTCGTTTACCATGCCGTAGACAAACTGATCTACATACTATATTTGTTTTTCTGCAGTCAAGTTGAAGTTGATAATGTTTTCAACCTTAAGCCTTGTTAAGTGAGAGAACTAGCAAATGTGGTAATGATCCCTGGTAACATATGGATATGGGCTGGATGTAAACTTCGAACAGGGCTGAAGCCCTGTAGGAGGCCATATGTAAATGGAGCGCACCTGTAAACTACCTAAGTTAGGTATTTTATTCTATAAGGTTTCTTTAAACAGTGCCGACAGAGTAGGTTAGAAATCCGTTACAATCACATTTGCATATCTCAGACGCGAAAATTCGAGAGGGTGTGGTCACCTCTTAATCAAAAAAGGATCAAAATTATATTTCTTTTTTATTTTTATATCCAACGGTTAAATGGGCGGAGAGTTTAAATAAAAATAAAGATCCTTTCAGACTGATATCTCGACTTAACCTCATGACGTGCGCTGAATAAATTGAACCACATTACCCGCACCGTATGTGTGCACATGTGCACTTTGCATCTCAATGGGCAGGATTAAGGTGCATTCATAATTAATAAACTCAGCAAATTTCTTGCTATTCAGCAGAGTACGAAGGAGTGATTGGATTTAAACACTGTCACTTGCGTCTTCATGTTCGTGTACTAATTTAGATTGAAACCATCACAAGTCCAAAATTATCTTCTGCTTAAAACAATTTCACATCATTTGAATTCATTTCATATCGTAATTTGAAATGATGCTTAAAGCGTATCACTAGGCAATCATTATTATCAACATAATATTTGATATTTTTAGTAAATACTTTCAAGGCTCGAAGCAAAGAGCTTGGTTTGCCAATTCGTAAACCAACTTGGACATCGAGTACCCATTCAGCTTCCGGAAGAGCCAGGCGAGGATAGTTTAAAATTTAGTGCGGAATAAAATGGCGACCACATTACAGCAAAAATGTCCATCGTTGAAATTCTGTAGTGACGTTCTTTGGCGCTTAAAATAGAGGGTCTATTTTGAGCAAATCCTTTAAGCCAAGGGTTTTGAAATATTTACTAACATCCACCAACAAGCTAAAGGGTTCATGTTAGGGACAATTGTTCTTCAAATATAATTTCATCAAATGCTATTTTTATTAAATGCCGACTTTTGATTTAAACGATTTTACGATTATGTAAGTGTGTGTATGTTCTACAATCGTTTACAGATGGACTCGAGTGAGAATATGTCCTAAGCTTTATAAACGTAAAACTGGCACTGATAGCATAGAGAAGATTTGGATTTTAATTTTCTTATGTTATGTGAATATTATATATATAAAGTTAATTATCATTTACTTTCCCAGTAAAAGTAACCATCGCCAGGAAACGTGTACACACAAAACTTCACTATAAATTACTGACAAGTTTGTGAAGTCTACCAATTTGCAAGCACTGCTGTGGACCACTCCACAGTTTGAGAAGAGACCCATACGCAGCGGCGGGAGCATAATGGATTGATGAGGAAGCAAGTCGAATATGTACACTTGTATGTGCCACTTGATGTATTTTAAATAAAAGCTTTTCATCACAATCAATATTTTTGACACGTGACACAAACACAGCGTTAATTACATAACTACATTAAATAATGGCGTTCTTGCTTCCGTAATTACTTAATTAATGTTAAACTTGAGTAATGAAAGCAATAATTAGCAAGATTAAATTTATTACGACGTACGAATTGCGCCCGGGTGCGTCGTTTCTGTGGATCGTTAACGAGCGACAAAATTAAGCAATATTGGGTGAGGTTGCGAATTGGATGGGTCACCCCATCCAACTAGTGCCTAAATGTGTGATTTCTTAAGGGCGGTTTGGTAATATCCTAAAATATTAGCCATTATCTCTTCAAATTCTCATGAGCTGATTGTTGATGTATGCTTAAGCTTTGGGGACACCGGTCTCATTTATGTCCCAGTGGCTCAGCCTTGTTGAATTTAATTCCATGCACACAAGTCTGGGTCTACTATTAAAATCCTCCATTCGTTATATCGTTACAGTTCCAGGATTTGCCACTAGTAAAAGCATTGGGATCTCGGGAGTTGCCGTGTGATGTGCAGATTGTTTGAAGAATAAGGCCAAGTTTGCCTTAAAAATGTGGTTATTTTGCAAAAGCGAGGTGGTACTTCATTTCGAGGCAGCTGCCTCACATGAAGCATTGCTTTCATCTCGGGGCAGGGGCGCCGCGACACCAACTTATTCATTTAACTCTGTACAAAAGCCCGCTCTATGGGTTTTCGATAACTCAAAATTGCTAAACAGATTTAACATTTATGCATTCAACGGACATAAGCTTCTTCTATGTATTCATTCTACAAGCTCTGATAGTCTAATGGTAAGATTCTGGTCTCTCGCTTAGGAGGTTCGGGGTTCGAATCCCAGGCACGTACCTCTGATTTTTCGAAATTATGTGCGTATTAGATATTAATTATCACGTGCTTTAACGGTGAAGGAAAACGTCGTCCTGCATGCCTGATAGTCCTTTACAAAGTTCTAACAGGCATGTGAATTCTACCAACATTCACTTGGCCAGCGCGGTGGACTACAGCCTAACCCTTCACATTCAGAGAAGATACCCTTGCCCAGCAGTGGGGGCAGTAATGGGTTGATGATGAATGGCATCATCATCATCCTCATCGACCCTTTACTATCGCACTGCTGTATATTAATTTTTAGCAGTGGTTAGAAGACGACATGTACATAGCAATAGTTTAATGGCATCATCATCCTCATCGACCCTTTACTATCGCACTGCTGTATATTAATTTTTTAGCAGTTGTTAGAAGAGAACATATTTCTTAATAGTGGTGGTAACAGATGTCATTGCCATTCATAAGCATGTGTATAGCGAAATAGGACATAGGATATGGGTGGCAATAATGCCGCCACAGTCAACCCGTGTAAACATCTGCTACCATTCATAATTTACAAATAATTTAACTCTTGGTTATTATATAGAACTAAAATAAGATTAATTTAAAATATTTGTTTCATAAAAATAATTCGCCAAAATCAGGTTATATTTGAAATGTTTAAATGCGTTTTTGCAGCTGTAACTTGAAATTCAATTAACTAAGCAGATTAATTAATGAGAAGTTTGACAAAGGTCGACCTTGTGAGGCGTTGCGAAATTAAAATAATCACGAACAACTAAAAACATATTTAAGAACAAAATTCATCAGAGTGTCTGTCACCTTCACTTTTATGTAAAGTTTTTAAGGACGGGCAAACTGTACTCTCTAACCTTTTTACGTTTTAACAGCAATGAAGTGGATAAAAAAGGAACAATTTTAGACATATTAAAAATAGGTTCCCTCTGCATGTTCTACCGGCTGTACAATGACAAGTGACGAATATCTGTTTGATCTGGTGCCTACCAACACGCACTTGCCCAGCGCGGTGGACTACGGCCTAACCCTTCTCATTCAGAGTAGAGACCTTTGCCCAGCAGTGGGACAGTAATGGGTCGATGACGAGATGCAGACCAAAAATATATTTGTATGATATTTTGATGACCAGGTCTCCGCCCACTCAACTGTCGTCACAGGAGCATCTAGAATACCGCAGAAGCGCTCAACCATTCTCGACGCTCTTCACATTAATCTCGTATCTTATTTCCTTGTAAAGTTATTGCTTTTAGAACTATTTACCGTCACTATCATCCCCGCCCTTCTGGGGTGCTACGCTAGGCACTACCTCTCTCTCTCCTCTCTCTCTTCCTCCATCGCAGTCTTAAATTGTTATCAACTGTCAAAGTTCGGAAGTCCCTTTTGGAAGACCCCTCACAAGTAGTTATCTTTAGTCCCTGGTTGACTGAAATATTTTATGTGCTACTGCTTGGCACGTCACAGTCCATAGCTGAAGCAGAGTATACTCCTCGTTGCTGCAATGCAGATTGATAGAGATGGCAAATCCTTGGTTACACAAACTATTCTATACAGAGTTTTATACGTTTGTAGTCAAAGCATACGAATTCCTAATTTGAGTCCTAAAGTTTGTTTTCTTTTCAGGCAGACTTCATCGGCGGTAATAAAAGGTAAAATCAGATTACTAGTACTCAGTAGATTGGTTGGCGTCCGTGCGTGTTGGGGCTTTGGATTGCTGAATAAATGAGAAATTTCGCCCCGTCTTCTTAAGATACTTTATTGGGCAGCTCCATTATCCAGAAGAATGGATGTAAACTTTAGATTAAAGATACTTAAAAAAGAATGCATCGAATAGCCCATACCGGGAATAAACATTGATAACAGTAAATTTATTTCAATATAACGTGAAGAGAAAATTAAGTACCCCTATATGGGTATTGCGCGCACGGAGGTCTGCGACTTAAATACTTTAATAATGTAGGTACTATATTTATAATGATCATTTCAGAAAATTCCATTCTTTCATTTGACATGCGACTCGACGCGATAGAAAAAAAATATTTGAATCCCCAATTTTTTTATTAATGTAACGACATAAAATCTTGTTTGCGTAAAATGTAGCCTATGTCATACGGGCCCTTTACAATATAAGAGGAGATTTGTACTAGCTGCGACACAGTGAAGATGTTAGTTGAAGACGCGCACTGATTACGAAAATGATGAAATATCGTAAGAAAACATATCTGGGTTCTCTTTATAAGGCTTCTCATGTGTGCTTAGACTACCAATACTTGACTAGCGTGGTGAACTATGGGCCAACCCTTTCCAATCTGAGATGAGATATGCTGCGAGATAGTAACCGGTTGTGGATATTGAAGAAGATGTTAGTTGAAGACGCGCACTCAGCATCTGGGGTGGGCTGATGACTTGAGGTGGGCTGATGACTTGAAGAAGACAGCGGGTAACCGTTGGATTCAGAAGGCTCAGGACC
>DWKO01000113.1:0-10622 GCA_018249515.1 Euriphellus phraxanor
ATGCACTGGTTAAGTAAACCGCTAAAGATGACCGCGCGCGGGACCCGAAATGCTGACAATACAATTTGATACATATACATATGTACGGTGTTAGATCGTACATGCTCCCGGGGGAGATAAATGAACCAACTATACAATACAACAAAAATTAAAATAAATTCGTATATGGTTCACACAATCACTGGAACATAGATTTTCGCTGATCGGGCATAGTGCCACGATCTTGTTTAGGCGCACATCGTTCACACATTACACTTTCACTGGTGGCACCCACTGTCTGGCGGGCACCCCTGGAACTCGCTAGGGCCACCAAAGGTATAGGCAGCCGTTCGACGTCCACCTCCCGCACCGATGGTGTCTGCGGCACGGCACCAGCCCCGGAGAGGTGCCAACTTCGTCGCACACGCCTCCATATCAATATCGCTCCCGCGATGCTTACCACCACTAGTATCACATAGATTGCAATGTAATGGTGAATATCATGAACAGATATGTCCGCTAGATCCGCTTGTTTTTTAATGTTACGAATGCTCTTGTCGATTTTGTTTAAGTCTTCCTTTCTGATTTCAGCGTCGGCATCCTTCATGTCGAGCAATGGTACAGATAAGTTGACCAGATGATTTATCGCTGGTATATCCGTGACGATTACCTCAGGTTGTAAACTAAGAAGTTTAGACTGTCTCAGTTTGTGTGAGTAAATAATAGTATTGTCGGTTTTAATCATACAGTCGTTTGCACTCGAAGTAACGATGCCGGCGTTTACTAGTTGATAAGAGGAAACTTGATCTGCTCCGCAATGCACTCGCACAGTGCAATGATTACAACAGAAGTACAGGTAGGTATTTAAGCTGTCTAGGTTGATCCACCTGTTACTACACGGAGACGTTGTTATTCGACACGACGTTCTTGCAACGTCATCGGCCTCGCATAGGTCATAATCACCTCTCAGCTGTTGAATAGGAGGCTGAGTGTAACATAAGTAAACATTGGATTCCCGTTGTATACATTTGCTGATTTGATGCTCAGTAATAAGTATGTAGGTATCCTTTCGTAGGTTAATAGCCACGTGTTCTGATTTAGGTCTAAAACTTATCATTTTATTGTTTTTAGTTTGATGCGGTATGGATATGAGTTTGTATAGTTCGTAAGTATCTCTGCTTATAAGAGGGATTCGTATTTCGAATAGTAGGTATTCTTGTGTCATTCTCGTTTTAATAGCAAGTAAGTGATATATTTTACGGAGATCGTTATGAACATTATCAATTGGCAGATTTAGGTCCGACGGTAGCTGGGTAGTAATTGTACTGAGTTCGTGTACAAGTTGATTAGGGGTGATGAGGTGTAAATTAAACTTTCCTTGGTAAATATCCGTAACTTGTTCTAATAGCATGTCTTGGATCTCCCTCATTTGATTTAATAGGTTGCTAGCTATGAGTGCCCCAAGAGAAAAGTCGTTATCAATCATATTTTGGTTAACTTTATTCGCTAGATTCGTCAATGCTTCTCCGAGACCTTTTATGTTTTGGTGAATAGCTTCGTGCTGCTTGCTTATCGCTTGTTCTGTTCGCTGGAGTAGGTTATATTCAGCCTCCACTATGGATGTTTGATTTTTCCATAAGGTCGCTAGATACTTCTGGTTATTACGAATTTGAGTTATATCACGTTGGTATTGTTCGGCGAATCTTTCATCGAGTACTCCGAACAAGTAATTAGATACGTAGCCAACGCCGTTGATTAGACCCCGACGCTGTCTGGGCCGCTCGCCGCTGTGCTGTGTGAGCAATATCTGATTATAGTGTTGAAGTTCCGAGTAACCATGACGAAGTTGTGACAATAGTACATCACAATATGATGTCTGATTCAATACTGTACACGTTTTATTTAAGCTTTTGATATATTTATGTAATGCGAAGGATCCTTGCCAAAACGGATCCATTTCGTAGTACACCACTAGCTTCCATTCGTCTCGAACAAACTGTATATCAGATAATTTATCAAAGTATAAGCTTTGGTTGTGATTGAATGGATTTATTTTGAGCTCACCTTGTGCAGTCGCGAAAATGTTCATGAACAAAATAAAATATAACATAGTTGTCAAAATGTTCGTGTGATTTCTTCTCGTCGTGTTAGTTACCACTGCTGTCGTGATATCCTGTGTCGGCTCTGCTTCTTCACTCTCGACTTCCTCATGTACCGGTAACACAGACAATTTCAGGACCGGTCGCTTTATATATCCGTTTTTCGTTTTTAGGGTTACCACTCTCACAATACCATCACTACCGGGATGTAGCTCCACTACTTTTCCCATTGACCATTTTCCTGGTGGGAGAAGATCTTCGTGAATGCAGACAACATCACCAAGGTTTATATTCCTCTGTCGTTTATGCCACTTGCTTCTCACGTTTAGTTGGATTAAATATTCTGTTTTCCATCGCTTCCAGATGTCGTTTAATAGTTTTCCAACTAGTTGCCATCGTGTTCTTGCATCCTTTTCAGTTTCAATGACAGTTAGATCAGCTCTACAAGTCAGAAAGTGGGCCGGTGTTAATACGTCTAGGTCTTCAGGGTCTTCAGTTAGCGAACAGAGCGGCCTTGAGTTAAGACACGCTTCAATTTGCGCTAAGAGTGTTGTATATTCCTCGAAGGTCAACTTTTGTTCACCAATAACTGGCTTCAAATGATTTTTAATGCTACGTATTCCTCGTTCTTGCAATCCCGAGGCACTTGGCCACCGCGGAGCTTGAAAATGCCATTCGATGTTCATGTTGGTTATTTCTCTCAGGAAGTCTTTGTCTATGATTTGCTGCAACGCAAAGTATTCTTCCTGTAGGTTTCTATTCCCTTTAATAAAGTTGGTTCCATTGTCGCTATATATGTGATGCGGGGCACCACGTCTCGCTGCCATCCGTCTTAATGCTGATAGAAATGCTGCGCTAGATAGATCGGACACCAGTTCTATATGTACAGCTTTAGTCACCATACATATAAATAGTACGATATAACCTTTCGTCGTTTTAATACCCCTGCCTCGGTTCGCTTTTACGTCTACAAATCCGGTTAAATCCACCCCAATATTATAAAATGGTGGAGCTTGGTTAGACCTCGCTGCAGGAAGAGTGCCCATTAGTTGATACTGATGTTGAGGATTGTGTCTTCTGCATGTCACACAATTCCTCAGTTGCTTTTTGACAGCCCTTATTCCTCCCAGAATCCAATACTTCTGTCTTATCCACGTAGTTGTCAATCTGGGCCCTCCATGAAAGGTTTGCTTATGTGCATCTTCGATAATTAGGGTTGTCAAACGGCTTTCGTGGGGTAATATAGCTGGATGCTGTGTTTCAATATTTAATTCGGATTTTCCTAATCTCCCACCTACTTTCAAAATACTATCGCTGTCGATAAAAGGATTCAAATATAATAGCTTACTGTTCGATTTCACCGTGTTATGTTTCTGTAGGTATGTAATATCTTGGGCAAATTCGTTAGCTTGCACATGTTTAATTATAATTAATTTCGCCTTTCGTAATTCTCGTAATGTGAGATAGGTAGGTACTGGATTATGCTTTGTATTCATGATTCGTAGTATCCATGCGACAATTCTTATTATTTTTGTAATAGAGCTATGTTTATTTAAAAGTTGACCAATTGTACTGGGTTCCGTGAAATCAATTTGTGTAGCATTTGTCAGCTGCGTAATTTTTTCGACTTCAGTTAAATATATTTTTTGCTCTTCCTTTTTCTCAAATGCTCTTAACCACGTTGGTCCTTCCCACCATAGTTTATTTTCACGTAACTGTGAAGCTAGCTGACCCCGGCTCGCGCAGTCTGCGGGGTTTTCTGCCGATCTTACGTAACTCCAACAATGAGTGGGTAACACCGCAGTGATAAATTTTACTCGATTACAAATAAATTGTTTCCATCTTCCCGGGTCGCCCTGCAGCCAACTTAATACAACCTTTGAGTCGCACCACCCGAAAACTTCACATTTATAGTTCGACAAAGTACGTAAAATTTTTGTCATTAGCTTAGCTAGTAATTGCGCGCCACTTAGCTCTAATCTAGGTAATGTTATATCCTTGCTATGCGGCACGAGTTTAGTTTTTGCCGCTAGTAAGGCAATCGATGTTTGATTGTGTTTTGCAATACGCACGTAAACTACACACGCGTAGGCTCTCAGAGATGCGTCACAAAATCCATGCAGTTGAATATGGTCTCCTTCGCCACTGCCAATCCACCTAGGAATCGTACAATACTTGATATTGTTTATATCTTCTCGAATTTTTATCCATTGTACTAAAATATCATCTGGAATTTCATCATCCCAGTTTAAGCTAGATTTCCACACATCTTGGAATAGTAATTTTAAATTGGTCACAACTGGAGCTAACCATCCAAGAGGATCAAATATCTTAGAGATTTCACTCAATAAGATTCGCTTTGTCGGTTTCGACGCTAGATTTTTGCTCAGTTTATGTTTGAATATAAATTTGTCCTCTTTGACGTTCCAGCATAGACCTAGGGTTTTAGTACTTTCTAATTTAAAGTTAAACTGACTGCTAGAACATCTCTGACCTTCATTCACATTTTCAAGTAGTAAATAGTTATTGGACGCCCATTTTCTTAGGATACATCCACCTGACTCCAACAGTTTATTTAAACTTGATACTAGTTTCTGCCCTTGTTCGATTGAGTGGAATCCCGTTAGGAGATCGTCCATAAACAAATCTTCTTTTAGAATCTTAGCTGCTTCCGGGAATCTTCCACTCTCGTCTTCCGCTAGCTGTAGCAATGTCATCATCGCTAAAAACGGTGCTGCTTTTAGTCCATAGGTTACCGTAGTTAGTTTATAGGATTTAACTTGCTCGTTTAATGAATCTCTCCATACGATTTTTTGAAAAGATTGATCAGCTTCGTTCACTATAATTTGGCGGTACATCTTCTCTATGTCCGCTGTCACCACATATCTGTATTGTCTCCATTTAAGAATAAGAGATTGAAGATCGTTTTGTAAGTTTGGCCCACGCAACATGACGTCATTAAGGCTTACACCTGTCGTAGTCTTAGCCGACGCGTTAAAAACAACCCGAAATTTGTTAGAGTTGTCTTCACTATTCTGATGAACACAGTGATGTGGTAAGTAACAACTGGGAGCAGGAGACTCCACATCACTACTTTCCTTCATATGACCTAAGTCTCGGTATTCCGCTATGAAAGCCTGATATTGATGTGCTAGCTGCTTTTGTCTAACGAGCCTTTTTTCAAGGTTAAGAAATTGAGCTACGGCTGTATTCCTTGACGAACCTAGAGTATGCACTTCGCTACTCTTCATAGGTAATCTAACCACATATCTACCATTGGCTTGGCGTTCCGTGGTCGCTTTATAAAACCTTACACATTCTTGATCCTCGCTAGATAATGTTGAAGTATCCTCAATATCCTCTATTTCCCAAAATTTCTTGATATCCTCAATATTGTTCAAAACTACGTTACATTGAAGAGTTTTCATCATACTTCCACACAATATCCATCCAAGGTGAGTTTGTTGTACAATAGGTAGTGAGCTATCATCTCCCCTTAGAATACCACCTAAGATAATCAAAGAATATATATCCGCTCCGAATAGTATGTCCACATGACTGCTGACGTTAAATTCGGGATCCGCTAGAAGAACGCCGTTTATATGTGACCATTCTGGCCTTGTAAAAGAATGTGTGGGAAGATTCTTAATTAAACTGTTCATTATAAGTACCTCTGTATTAAAAGTAAAAGCGCTGTGGAGCGACGCACACTCAATATCTATGACGCCCTTGCTATTATTCTGCTTTTTCCCGATGCCAAAAACTACACCCTTACATCCCCTCCGCTTGTTACCTAAAAGTTGAGCTGCATTTTCAGTGATTAACGAAATCTGTGATCCCTGATCTATCAAAGCACGCATTATATGCTTGGAACCATTGGCTGCGGTGACCTGAACTAACGCGGTCGCTAGTAACACCTGCGATTCATCCCCTTGAGACACGTGTATAGTACCGGTCACGTGGTTTGGATTTTCCAAGGTTGCCAGTGGCGGGCTTTGCAAGCATGCCTCGTGTAATAAAGTGTGGTGTTTGCATTTACAGTTGCGACACCTTTTAGTAGAAAAACATTCCTTTCCGTTATGATCAAATAAGCAATTTTTGCATATATTCATTTGATTAACAGTTTTAAGTTTCAAGTTATGCGGCATATTCATAAAGGTTTTGCATTGATACAATAAATGGTCCGGTTGTTTACAAAGAAGACACTTGACACCATATCCGCTTCCAGTAGGTTTCCAATTAGGTTTCGTATTATTGTATGTTACGAAATGCTTCTGGTTAGAATTATTAGTTTTTAAGTTATTATAATGAGGTTTCGATAAGCTTGTTTTTGATATCGGCTGATCCTGCTTTCGTCGGGATGCTTCTAACGATGTAAATTTGAACTCTAAGAATGTAATGAAATCTCGTAGTTGAGGAAGTTCCCTCGGGTCTTTCACCGATTCAATATAGTTTGTATGAGTATCCGAGTCTAGCTTTTGCGATAAAAGAAAAACTAAAATAGGATCCCATGTGCTAGTATCAACGCCAAGATTTTTAATTGCGCTCAGATTTTCTATGATTGAGTCATGGAGTTTTTTAACATGACTAGAAGATGACTGCTGAATATTCGGAACACTCAATAATAAGTTCATGTGAGATATGAAAATAAGCCTTTTGTTGTTATAACGATTATTTAAAATTTCCCAGCACACTAAGTAGTTATCGGAACTTACAGGCATATGCCGAATTAAACTCTCCGCTTCGCCCTTTAGCTTGCTTTTTAAGAATTGCATCTTCTGTGCATGGGATAGAGATGGATTATTGTGAACAGCCTCACAAAATAAATCCTTAAAGGAGTTCCATTGGTTATAGCCACCTGCGAAGATCGGAATGTCCATCACCGGCGTAGACTTCTCCCTATGACATGCGGCCCACATCTTCTTGTTGATATTCTTCTTTAAGTTAGTATAAGTCTCCTCGTGCATACAAAATACTCCCTGGTAAGAAGATTCTTCACCGTCCATTTCGGCTTCAATCTCCCAATGAAGGGTATCGATTGCAGACCAGCGGGACTCCAAATTTTTCAAAGTGTCGTCGAATTCCCATTTTTCATTAATATCGTTTAGATCCACATTAGCTACCGTCCTTGAAAATGCTTTAAATTGAATATACTGTTTCCGTAATATATCATCTAACCTACTAGACACTCCCCTTGATACCTGTTGAGCTGAGCCCCCTGCTACCGGTTGGCGTGCAGTTGGTTGAGGCTGATGATCGCTAGATGCTTGACTGCGGGTCTCGTTACCTACCGCTTGCTGCGTTGATGGACCTGGTTGCAAGAGTACCTGCCCGGCAGAGGCTTTCGCCTGGCGAGATACGAACTCTTCCAGCTGATTTAAAATAGTCTCCTTTAGAATTCTGTAGTGCGACATAGTACGTACATACTCTCCATTGATATGATAAGGCTCGTCGCGGATATCGTACCTTGAGAGACTAATATGATTATTCTCGAACTCCTTCCAGTAAGACTCTAAGGTCTCCATCTTTCGATTAAAGTAGTCCGTAGTGGACTTTCGCTCTGCTCCATCCTTGCTAAAATTGATCCCGAGTTTTTTAATAGCGTCGATTAACTCGGATTGGCTGGTTAATAGATCCTCCATTTTTAGATAATTGCTTGCTTTAGTAATATAAATTGGAAAGATCTTACTTGATTCAGCCGCTGCTTGCTTGCTTGCTCGTTAGGAGATCCAGTGCACTGTGATCCCAATTACCGCTAGTTCAGTATGCACACACGAAATGATATCCCGTCTGTACGGAGACTCGAAGGACCATGTAGGTTTTATTACCTGATTGCTAGCTAATGTACGTACTGATTGATTATAGGTTGATCGCGGCTAGGTGATAAATGAAAGAGCTATTAGGAGACACTGAATTATAATAAGGAAATATAGCTAGCTCGAGTACACGCGTCGCGGTAGACGTCTAATTATGCACTGGTTAAGTAAACCGCTAAAGATGACCGCGCGCGGGACCCGAAATGCTGACAATACAATTTGATACATATACATATGTACGGTGTTAGATCGTACAGTAATTAATATATATAATTAACACAAATATTCATATGTTCAGGCGCTAGAACAAGGTTCTTAGTAAGCCCTTTACATAAAAACAACCTGTATTGATAAAAAGAAAAAAAAGGTTTTTTTTAAAATTGATGGGACATAGCTGCTACAAGTAAAAACACTAGGATGTCTATGTAACCAGACCAGAAAAAAGTTTAGCCTTTCGTGACCGTCGCGCTACTCATTGAAGTTTACATAACATACGATTGTAATTCAATGAAATAATAATACAATAGGTAAGCAAAAACCGTGATAGAAATATCTTGTGTAAATACATGGCAGTGTTTTACTTTGCATATCAAAACCATATGCATTTACATATAAAAATTAAGTAGTAGTTTCCGTAAGTAGAGTTTCTAAATGAAAATAAATAAAATGACCCCAATTTAAAATTAATCTTAAAATAAAATAAAGTGTAATAAATAATATTTTATAAATGCGTTATACTAATACGAACTAATAAATGAAAACTAAGTGCTCATTTATTTCCAGATACCAATTTTCTTCTCCTTTGCTATCATTTCCTATGCTAGTGCAATTATTATTGATTATGAGGAAATGTTTTCCTCTGTAATCATAGTCTCGGAACGTCCGGCATTGAATAACAAAATATGCAATTAATATTCAGAGCTAATAATATTTGTGGATATGATTTTTTTTTATAAATAACCTAGCGATAAGGCAGACGGACCACCTTATGGAAAGTGGTCACCGTCGCCTATGGACATTTGCAACACCAGAAGAGTTGCCAACGCATCGCCGGCTTTCAAGGAGAGCTCTTTTAGCACCTTTCTTGAAGAGCCCCATGTCATAGCGTTCAGGGAATGCCTCGGAAGGAAGCTCATTCCACATCAGAGTTTGCTCAGTTTTTTAAAACCTGGTAATAAATTATATTTTAGCAGTTTTTCATTGTTTAAAAACACGGATAAAACGCATTTTCTATAAATGAAACCTAGCTGGATCGATTTATCGCCCCTAATCCCCCAGAATACTAAATTTCATGAAAATCGTTGGAGCCATTTCCGAGATTCCGATTATATACATACATATATGTATATGTACAAGAATTGCTCGTTCGGTCTAAACATTTAAAAAAATACACACGACTTGAGAACCACCTTCTTTTTTGAAGTCGGTTTAAAATACATACATACGTACACACATACATAAAAAGAACAGTCGAATTGCTCTTAATGGCTGGCTAACAAAAAAAATGAGCTGAGACCATCTTAGTCCTCAGGAGTGGCAACGCATTTGCATGTAACCTCTCACGAGTCTTCAGGCTTGTGTGAGGTTTAATGTGTATGTCCATGGGCTCATTGACTACTTAACACCAGGTATCCTGCACGCTAGTTTGCTACTCTTTTAACATTTAAAAAAATCCACACCTCTCCGACCGAAACACAAACTGCTTCGCGGCGGATTATGAGGGTGGCGTACCCCGGACGAACTTTCCACCACCTTTCAACTCTGCCGATGGATTACGATCGGGCCGTGACTAAATCCAATCCGATATACATCCAGTACAAAATGTAACGCTAACAGTATCTCCTCTCGTGCATGTTTGCTCACTTATCGTGTTTGTGAAGATTACATCTTATCGTATTCACACGTAGGTTTTGTGGACTATTTGCTTCGAGTGAATTGGTTTACGTAAGATATAATGTTGCAGTTAATTTTTCGTGTAATATTGCGTAACACTTATGTAAGGCTTCCGCCCGTCACATCCCGTTAATATTAACAATAGTTGCTTCGATCCCGTTGATATTAACAGTAGCCTACTGACTTCCACCCAAATCTAGCCTATTAAAAAAAAAAAAGGACGCTTTCTACCCTCGTAGCCCCACACTAGGATTCCCTGTACCGTGGGTGCCATGGACACACACAAAGACAATTTCACAAACACCCAGACTCAGAACAGAAATCTAAACTTATTATTCAGATGTCTGTCCGGCCGGGGATCGAACCCGGGACCCTTTGCTTGGCGGACCGGTATGGTGACCGTTGCGCCACACGGGTCGTCCTTACATAAAATAAATAAGCTTATGAAAAAAGAGGCATAAGATACATAAAATATATAACTTATGAAAAAAGAGTCATAAGGTACATGAATTAAATAAACTTATGAAGAGCGTTTATTCATACTTTATTCAATTAACAGCATTTACCCTGTGCTTAATGATTCAATTTAGCAAACATTGAAAATATTGCAAAATGACTATTAATGCATAAGTTGGCGGTTGCGGTTTGTGCGCACTTTTTACAGCGAACATGCAAGGTGTGGAATGAGTTTCCTTCGAAGTGTTCCGTAACTCCAGTATGTTTTCAAGTGGCAAGGAAGCTTGTATGACAAGATACGTTACACTTTACAGTTAATTCTTATAATAGTTGTTCAGTCCCAGGCAGCTTTATCTTCCATATAATCCGAAATTTTGTA
>DWKO01000114.1:0-10616 GCA_018249515.1 Euriphellus phraxanor
GCTAAAAACTGTTTTGTCTCTTTCTAGCAATGTCATGTGTAAAGTTTCTAGAAAGAGACAAAACAGTATTTAGCTAACCTGTGCTTAAGTAACGTTTATGCATAAGGCCATTAGAGCTCAAAATGAAGCGTTGTAAACATTACGCTTCCACTGTAATTGTAACAGATATAACCTTATAAAGACATACATAAAAGAATCTGTCATTTTATATTACAGGTGGTCTAACACTCGAATGAGAGCTGACAATACATCTGTAGTTACGTTAATGTTGGATCCCCCTGGTCCGCCGAGAGCAACAGTTTTGCGCTCGAGGACCACAGCCCAAAAACCTCAGTCGACGGTCCCCTCAGTCGCGCCCGCCGCCCCCGCTGCGCCGTGCAAAACGGAGGAGGCCAAGCCTGAAGCACCTGCCGAGAGCGATAACCGGCAGGTACCCCAAAACGGGCTCACCATTATGACACGGTATTCGGACGACGATAAGCCGGCGCCTTCGCCGGACAATCCGGAGCGAACGCCGCTACCGCCGTGTGCAACCCTGGACGGCCGCTTTTCCGTGGGGCCACAGGACGAGCCGCCGCGCGACGACGACACCGAAGAGGGCGACGCCATCAGCAATTACGGGAACCCCGCCGAATCCTACTTCATGGCGCGTCTTCTCAATCGGAGTCGCGTCGTCAACACTCTCTCCGAAGTGTACGAGGAGATCGTCAACGGGCGCCGCTCCAGGGCCGCGTCGGAGGCGCGCGTGCCCTCCCCGCCGCCCGCCACGGCGCTGCCCGACGTGGGCGCCGCCGGAGACGCGGGCGAATCGCGGCTGAGGCCCGACGAGGAGACCGCCGCCGCCAGTCCCGGAGGAGACGCGCCCGCGGTCGACGACGAGCCCGGCCGCGGCGACGGAGTATTGGGAAACAATGTTTTTAAATAAAAAAAAACCTTTTATTTCTTGCCCAAGTAAATCTTTCGTACCTGGATGACCGAGCTTTCTCGGTTTTTTTAAAACCTGATAAATAAATAAGATTTTAACAAATGTTTTAAAATACTTAACAATATTCTATTTAGCGAGCGTATTAACAGCAAAAGCGGTTTAACTGCTATTTGATTTTTACAATTTTTAAAAACATTTTGTACGTATTTACATATTTCCGGTAATTTAAATACAAGTCTTACTATGATCTAACGTGAACATTTTAATTAAAGTACCTGGATGACCAAGCTTGCTCGGTTTTTTAAAACCTGGTAATAAGAAATTATATTTTAGCAGTTTTTCATTACCTAAAAACACGGATAAAATGCAATTTCTATAAATGAAACCTCCGAATCCCCCAGAATGCTAAATTTCATGAAAATCGTTGAAGCCGTTTCTGAGATTCCGATTATATACATACATACATATATATATGATACAGGAATTGCTCGTTTAAAGGTATAAGATAAGATAACATGAATTACTCTTTCTACACTCATAGCTCCACATTACGATTCCCTGTATCATGGATGTCATGACACATACAAAGACAATCTCACAAACACCCAGACCCAGCTAGAAATCTGCATGATAAATTTAAATTTTCTGTTCTGGGTCTTGGTATTTGTGAAATTGTTGTATGTGTCTATGGCAGTCACGACACAGGGAATCCTAGTATGGCTTTGAATGTAGAAAACGTTATTCATTTGTTTTTATTATTTATACCACGACACTTGAACGTAACGGAATGTACAATCATCGGATTTTTTTAAGTCTCTTTGTGCGTTCTGTTCGGATGGAATTTTGTATTCAATTTTACACTACCTTCCCGGCCAGTTAAGAGGCTTGACATTTTTAACGTAGGGTAAATTGGATATTAGAAAAAAACACGATAAGCTGTTTTGCCGATATTTAGAAGCACTTGCATAGCTCGTGGTCACGGCGTGCGGTGGCGAGGAGGAACTGTTGACACGGGGTTGACTGGTAGAGAATGCCATTAGGCATTCACCCTTGTAACACTTAGTTTGAGGCGTTCAAAAAGAATAAATACATAAAACCCTATTATTACTCTGAAATCAACAAACCATCTTATCTGCAGCAGAGGGTTGGTAACTTCTAACAATGCGAGGGTGCAGGCAAAGGTACATCCAGTGTATCTCTTGTCCATGTATATGTCGATACCGATGAGCGCGCTCGCGTGATGGCACAGCATGACATAACTGGTAGGCCAGTACAACAGGCACCACAGGAGGTCGAACGCGAAGTACCCCCACGACCAAACCATGAGCGCGTACTGGGCTGGAGTTACTTTCACTGAAAGAAAATTAGGTACTTCTCGGCGTGGCCTGTTCGATTTTTTCCGAAGGCAGATTATAGTTTTTAGTATTTTAATCTATAGTCTTGTTTATGAAATTGAAATGGCTACCAATGCAGCCTTGTCTGCTAAGTGGTCTCTACGCCCGACCCATTGACATTCATACCAACTCAACATATCTCAATTTGTCTTCCCTGGAGTGGATCACAACGATGCCTCTGTTATTGAAATTTAACAATGTTCACAGGCGGCAGTGAGCACATAACATTTTCTTATAGTATTGTTGCTACACCGACGAGGTCTCAAATTATGTTGTATCAACGTGTAATAGTTGGGCAACGTAATTTCATAAAACGCTATATAATACGCTCGTTTCCTACTTTCATTTAATAAAAATCCTACTATATTCTGTGGAAAATAAGTAATCATAGTCTGCAGTGTAGAAATCAGAAATGGTGTTAAACTAAACTTACTGGTAAAACGACACTTTGAAAGGCTGAACACGTCGCACTGGGCAACGCCGACCACGCTGGCAACACTGCCATGCAGCAGCGTCACCACCCTCGAACACCACTCCGGACTCTTATCTGACCCCACTGAGCACCACAGGTATGACCAACTCCAGAACAAAAAAGACAACAGTCTGACCAACGTCGCCAAACACAACTCTGGTCTTATTTCCATTCAGAACATTTTGTAGCCAAGTCTTATTACTTTTGCATTTTTGTAACGGTATTGTATTTGTTATTTGGCTGGTTATATCATTGTTTTGAAGAATCCAGATCTATTAGTCGCGAACAATTTGATCGAATGGCATGTAAATATGACATCGTTGACTGTTGTCAACAATCATGAAGGTGCTGTCGCTAGACTGCGCCGAATATTTCTGTATTTGTCAATAAAATGTGTAGAGCGTTTATTGGTATCTATTGGCTTCATAGCAACGGAATTTGCATAAGTGTACCATACTTGACATACTTTAAAAAATACACATGTGTATGAATCTAAATATTTGTCGAACAGAGCCATAATGCCATGCCATGTATGTGTAATGTGTACCTATATCTTATCTCAATATTCGGCCCTAAAACAATGATTCACTACGTTCACCGGAGAGTATCCCTACATCTACAATAACAATATTGAAATTAATTGCTTATTATTGAATAGTGATTTCACTCAAACGATCTTCAATACTAATATTAAACGGTGTAAAATGTGCAATCCCTTATATTGTACAATATAGCTGAACGCCTGGCTGATAATGCCCAAGAGTGTGACTCCAACATAGTTGCTAGAGTGAGGTACGTAGTCAGTACGTCACGTAGGTACCTCAAGTAAGTACTCTATCAAGCTATCAGAAATTTGAGGCTTACTCAAAATTTATTCACGAGTTTATGTTTAGTAGCTTGAGTACGTTTACTTTTTCTACTTCTGTGCTTCAGAGTACAAGTTTTTTTCATTATGTAGCTCAGCAGTCATTACAGGTATTAACTAGCATAACGAAGGCATTTTCCACTCTTCTAAGGAATAGGGTTTGAAAGCATTCAACGCAGTTGACTATGTATCTGGACCAATTTGCATCAGCGTGCAGGTAGCGTGGCGGAATACGCTCCAAGCCCAACTTTAGGTAACTCCATACACTCCCGGCCCAGTTGGTAAAAAAAGAATTTCTATCAAATAGAAATAAGAAAATAAACTCCGAGATGTTTGTATTTATTAAATAATATTCTATTAAAAAGTTACAAATCATATATAACAATCGTCTACATTCAAATTCACTCCTAATGGAGGATAACATAGAATCATACCAACGACACGAACATTTTTATTTAATGCTTGTAGGTCACCAAAAACATTAATATTAGATATGAAAATCATTTTACCTAAGTAGGTACCTACTAGAGTATGTCTAGGTATTTTTGATAAATATCTTTCGCCTTATTCAGTCACGTTCCGATTACATAGATTCTGAACATCAAAATAGCATTTTCTTAGTCATTAACATGAAATCGATATATAGTGGTCACAATTACATAATATAATTACAATGTTTTCCTACGGATTAAAGAATTTATTAATCCAATCCATAAAAGTCGTACTGGTTTCATAAAGTACCTAGTTACAATTACTTAATATCTAGCGTCTAAAATAATATTACCGACATCTGAGCTTGTCTACGAACTTTTCAATAGCCCGATACCGATTTAGAGGCATCGCATCTTTCAGCAGTTGCCTGAAACGCGAGTCCTCAGACAAGGCAAGGCATAGATGGCGTGCGTGCATTCTAGTCTCTGCGTTGGCATCGCCAAGAAGATCACCTGCTGCTCTTAATATGACCGTCCGCGGCTCATTCGGTAAATCTAGTACCCGGGCGGTTCCGCTGTATCTAACGAGGCGAGCTAATGCTTGTGCCGCAGCGGCTCGCACCGGACCAGCCCGATGTGTCGCTCCTCGACGAACTAAGGCCACACCGGCTCTAGCGCAACTGCCCCCGCAAGCTACCCGACCCAACGCATTCGCAGCGTCCCCGCGGAGAAACCTGTTCACGTCTGCACATCTATCCAACAAAGCTCCCGTCGCTTCCTCTAGCTCCGTGTCTAAGACGCGGCCTCGATGCTCGAAAAGCGCTCCTAGAGTAGAACAAGCTGCGCGTGCTACTTTGGATCGCAGCGATCGCACATGTGTCGCGGCTGAACGCGTCGATGCTCGCCAACTGCCCGCCGGTGCCCGTGCCGCTGTGTCCGCAGCAAGACGTTCTGTCTCTGCTAATCCGTTCACTATCACCTCCCAGTCCTCATGTCTCGCTGGAACGATGCTCTCAGCTAGGGCGGTTCGAACGTCCCTTTCTTCCGGTCGCCGCTCTATCTGAGCGCTTTCCACAACTTCGGGAGATGCATTACCGCTTCTCGTTGAATCTGGTGTGTGAATCCTACTTTTAATGTGAACTGACTCTGGTGAGTTTTCGATTTGCGATTCTTTCTTTTCTGCATCGACGTTGGAGGAGGTCTGCGATTGAACTTCCACCCTATCTGAGTTCTTGCCCGAGTTATCTTCAGGTTCGAGATCAATTAAGGAGACAGGCAAAGATTTTTCTGATAAATCTTCGACGTGAATGGATGGTGTTCGCGGCGGTTGGAGTTCGTCTACCTCGTCGGGAGGTACTTTAGTTTCTGAAACACCATCGACGGTAAATAACTCTGCGTCCGTCTTCTCCTCTTTAGATTGGGCACTCTTGCCCTCGTCAGCATCTCCAGAATTTGTAGCAGCACTCGAGTCCCTGTAACGATAAACGTCTTGTTAAGCTGACTTTTAGTTAGTAATATTAATTGTAGGTATAGGGACTTAGTTACCGAGTGCATAACGGCAAATCGGCAACGAGGTCGGGTGCAACGGCGGACGCAGGCTGAACAAGGCTCCTGCAACAACACAGCCGTCGCATACCACCGCCGCCCCACACCAGGGCGTCTCCGCAACTAACGCTCGACACCTCCACGCCCGCTTCACATGTCGACTAGCCGCAATCAATTTTCTCGCCCTCATCATATTAAAAAACTAATCCACAGCGACCGCATGTTATGTAAAATCATTCCCCAAATTACTATCGCTTCGCACAACGCATTCGCGTTCTGTGATGACTAGGCGCCAATCGAACGATGACTAATGCTATTGCCGCTTTAAGTTAGTCGTAGGTAGTTTAAAATCGATATGTCTATACATATTTCTTTGTAAGTAGATACCGTACGCGTTTTTAAAGAGCGTGTTACCTTGGAATACGTTAAATATTTAAGCTTGGATTTGAGACCTATTAGCTAGCGTTTGCCGATCGCAAAGTGGAACGATCTGACGATAGTGTAAATAGGTCGTCCATAAACGCCTTGAATGGGCGTCTAGTAATAATTTCAGTTTCAAAATGTAGGTTACTGGTATCACGCAATTACTTGGTCACTCGACGACGCGTGCCGAAAGCTACTAACTACTAATTTTCATTTATTTGCAGTCCTTCGAATATTATAGAAAGCCGTTGAATTTGCAATTGTTATGATGCAGAAGTGGCAGTAAAACTAACCCCTAATATTATCGACCCAATAACCTAATTCGACCATGTGTTAAGCCAAGTTCTCGAATTATGTGTGACCCAGTCTGTAGCTATCTACCATTTTGTTTCGTTGCTACGAAACGATGATGTATCCAAACTTTAAAATGGGCACCGATCGGGATCATTCAGAATCCTGTAATAAATGTTATAATACAATGTAAATAGTATGTGTCATCGCTATTTTTACCAATACAGAATCGAGCACTTTATTTTCTTTCACTTTGACACGTATTCATCGTTTTGTAAGTATGTATGTATGTATGTAAGTCAAACGGGAGATATTTCGTATATATACTATAGTCTATACAGTCATGTCTGTTCGTTTTCGAAAACCGATGTTCGCTTAAATTTTGCATTAAATATAAATACGGCGATAACGAAATCTTTTGCCACCAATTAGCTGGACTGGTATGAGTCTCCATCCTGGAGCCATCCAGAAGAAAAATAATCTTGTCACAAGCCAGTTAGTACGTATGTACTTAGGACTTACTTTATGCATAACATTTATTAATTATATATGTATAATATATGTTGCTGTACCAATATACATACCTAAATTAATACCTCCGACCCATTAGCTGTACATAAAGCGACAGTCCTGTCCAAATTGACCACTTCTATGACTATAGGCAACAGTATTTTACGAACTTTACTTTACTTTAGAATCAAATAGACAGTACCCATCTTTAACTTTAGATTTTGTGACTTGTTTTCTAAGTTACAGTAGAGCCAGGTCTTCTTATAAAACTATTGCGTATGGGAATTGACTAGGAGGGCTACAAAACTGTGACTCATTTACGTAGAAATATTACCTTCTGTGAAGTTTAGTGATTCAATGCGTCGCACCGTGTCATGTATCGATTTAAGGACCATAGGTCACTGAATAGGGTGGCTCACTCCCGATACATGAGTAATTTCGTACCTATACTAAATGTCTAGCCGTTCATTGATAAGGATTTGAGCCGCCTCGAATCGTTAGGTACCAACGGGTAGGTTACATATGGCATCACTAAAAACCTAGTTCTCTTTCCGTGTCTTGAACACTTTCGGAATGAAAATCATTTCACGAAAAATAAGATAAGGGTCAGGAGTGTTTGACGTGAAATTCCTTTGACAGTCAAAACTTTTACATAACTGAGAAGAACGGTTGTTTCCCTTATCCACAGACATATATATACTTAGGTACTTAATACTATTGTATGTCTACATATAATTTTTCAATCCCATAAACGTACTCGTACTTATGTCTAATATTTCCGTAGAATAGATTTCTTTTAAAACAGTCTTGGCTCGCTTCGTTCGTATGTCTGTGTGTCAGTCTGACCATCTTTCCTGTTTACATTTGTTCACATATGATCCATTTTTCAAGCACTTCTCGGGGTCGGATTCAGCTGTTTCGTGTAGGTACTAGGTATAACTTCCCTTTCGATGACAATGGAATGATAGATTTTTCTTAATAAAATTACTTACTAACGATTACATCTTGAAAAAAATTGCACTTTAAATCTTGTGTAGAATTTTAAAAAGTATAGTATAGCATTTAAAAAAATATAGTAATCCAACCCAGTTACTAATAAAACATAAATAATCGATCTTAGACCCCGTTCCTATCCCTCGCAAAGCCCATCAAAATATTATAAGTACAAGACGTTATGTTGTTAACAAACTGTTAGAGTAGGGTCATTCCAGGATAGGTGCCACAGTCGGATAGATGCCGCTACTTTCGATACACTATGTTAGAAGTACCCTAGTTGAAATGTATACTACTTATAATATGAAGCGTGCTACGCCATCCGGCGGCGATATCTGTAGGTTTCGTCTGTAAGTGAAAAAATCTTTCACCTCATGAAACCGAGCATCCACATTATTTTGGCAAATGTCTACAATCAATCTATTTTTTCTCACCCAGCTCAGTAAATTCGTCTTAGTTTATTTAATATCATAAATTATCTTATATATTACACGGACCGATATGTTTTATTCAAATTTTCTGTTGATTTTATTATTTATTCAAATGAGCACGTATCTTATGGTAAAAGAATGGCTGTCCCTTTTTTCTGATCATAAATGCTCTTAGAGGTATATATCCCTAACCCTTTTTTCCGCAGAGAAACACAATGCCTAGTAAATTCGACGAGTACATAAGAAATATAAGCTACTAGCGGCCCGTCCCGGCTTCGCACGGGTGGACATTTATTTTATAATTTCGTAAATACTGTAATTAATATAGCCTATATTAATCAGTGATAATGTAGCATTCAAATGGTGAAGGAATTTTTGAAATCAGTCCAGTAGTTTTTAAGCCAATTCGTTACAAACATACATACAAATTTTTCCTCTTTATAATATGTAATACTAGCTTCTGCCCGCGGCTTCGCCCGCGTAACCTACGAAAAACAAATGACGTTTTATTTCAGAAACAATGTAAGCGTTCACTTGGAATATACAACTGACCCAAATAAAGCATTTTCAGTATGTAAAGTAGTGTACTAAGGATTTTTGGAAATCAAAATATTTATAAAAAGTATCCTATGTGTGTATGTATAACATGTGTACAAAATTTCATGATGATTGGTTGAGTAGTTTTCGTGAAACCGTAACAAACAAACTTACATTCGCATTTAGTATGATTAGATAACAAATTAACACCTACTAACGTGAAATATTACTCTATGTTAGCGCGTATTAGGATATGTGATCGAATTACATTTCCACGTGACATATTTATAATTGTAAAAATTTTGTTCAATATTTATATTTGATGTGCAATAGTGTATAACATACTTATCCATGTCTTGTAGTGTTATGTAATACTATTGTTTGTAAATTCTTTGATGAAACATCTGTGTTAATTCTTTCTGAAAATAAGTTTTATTTATGACATGCTTTACTTAGCCAGCGACTTCGTTCGTGCTTATGTCATATAGTTATTCCTGATCATGCGTCGGAGGGCACGTTAAGCCGTCGGTCCAGTTTTACACTTATACATGGCACATGTCTTTGAATATTCCTCCTGAGGCATTCCCCGAGCGCTATGACATGGGGTTCTTCAAAAAGGCTGCGAAGAGATAACGGCGATAAGCCGGCGATTCTGGCGACTCCTCAGGTGTTGCGAATGTCCATAGGCGACGGTGACTACTTTTCATCAGGTAGCCCGTCTGCCTTATTGCTAGGTTAATTCATATAAAAAAGGCCCTATCCCTCATACGGTTGATAACCGACAGCCGATATAATGAAAATAAGTTTTGTTTATGGCATACTAGACATATCCCGCGACTTTGTCCGTGTTCCTCATGTATTAGTTATTGCTGGCCTGCTTCGGAGGGCACACTAAGCGGCTGTCACCTATAAATGACTTTCGTCGTTCAATATTGTTGGAGGCCCATATCCCCCTATCGCCCCCTATATACCCCTATCGCTGATAAGGTTGATAACATTCGACAGCAAGCTTTTGGAGGTTGTCGCTGGTAAGGTTGATAACATTCAACAGCAGGCTTTTGAGGTCGGATGTAGATATCCAAGGGGTGCAGCGATCATGTACCGTTCGTTTGCTACTTCTAGCGCAAACATTTAGCACAAGCGTGAAACTGACCGCAGAAAATGCTAAATGAAATATTACGTGGGTTTTGCTACATTAATGTGGGTGTTGGTTCAGCGCTATTAAATGATATACGTCGGGCGTCCAGTAAGATTAATGAAAGTCGAGAAACGTGGGTAAGCGTAACGAAATTGAAGTAGCCGATTCAGCGCAGTACTCGTTTCCAAAACTGTTACATATAGCGCTAACGTACGGACATGAAGATATTTTTAGCATGTTATTTTATACGCTTCCGAGTGCTTTAGCGACTATGGTAACTGCACGCGATCATCGCACAGATCTCGTTACCATGCTATATTAAATCGCGCGCTTTCTAGCCTCATGTGAAAGCTAACATAGCGTGTGTAATTTGCTGCATAGATATAAAATAGCATGCTATGATAAACAAATGCAAACGGTTCGTCATTTTGACTTTTTGCGAACTCATTTTGACTAATGACCTTACCCAATGTTCTCATTACGCGGCGTGACGTTTATAAACTATTTAATATGACGACCTGTGTGGCGCAACGGTCACCATACCGGTCCACCCCGGGTTCGATCCCCGGCCGGACAGACATCTGAATGATTAGTTTAAATTCCTCTCCTTGGTCTGGGTGTTTGGGGAATTGTCTTTGTGTGTGTCCATGTCACCCACGAT